>OY987194.1:15718011-15959579 GCA_963920755.1 Cartodere bifasciata | reverse complement strand
GTTTAAATAAATCAGAAAAAAGGCCCTTTCTACAACATAAATTTATTTTTCAGCTTAAATTCAACTTTTTGCACTATAAAGGTATATTATAGTTCAGATTTAACTTAAAAAAATTTTTTCCCCATTTGTAACATGTGGTATGGCCCCAAATGTTTTTGGTTTTTTCGCCCCTGTGAGGTTCCTCTGAACATGATGGATTCTTACCCTTAAACTGTAAGTAGTTTTTAATCTAATTTAATCTAATGCTAACAAGAATTGTTTCACAAAGTGATAATCACTTTTATACAACATGTACGTAATATCTAGCAAATTTGGTTACTCAGGGCTATTTTTTCTTAATCTTCTAGTTATATGGCCTGAAGATGATGTTTTATATGTCGAAACCGGTCGCTATTGTTCTTCTAAAGTTGTTATTTTAAGAAGAATAAAGAGTTTTTTTGAGGAGGACCCTTGTTTTCTTGTTTATTTACAATCACTCAAACACTATGGACAAATTTGTTGTTGATGAAGCTTGTCAAGCAGAAGTCCGGAGGTTTAAGAATCTACATGGTACCAGAGGATCCATCGAAGCAGATATTTGGTTTAACAACAGATGCATTTGGTTTAAATTGGTTCCAAACTACGTAAGGTTTAATCTAAGCGCTCACT
Source organism: Cartodere bifasciata (assembly GCA_963920755.1). Lineage (NCBI taxonomy): Eukaryota > Metazoa > Arthropoda > Insecta > Coleoptera > Latridiidae > Cartodere > Cartodere bifasciata. The sequence continues at coordinate 15,958,931 of OY987194.1, read as the reverse complement.
GTCGAAAAACATTTGACCCTAAAAGCCATAAGTTCATAAATCTTGGAAAGTTTTTTATTAAAGAGGAACTTACACTTCTGTACTCAAAATTAAATAACATTAACTTAGATCTAAAGTCATATTACGATAAATTAAACTCAAAACTTAACTTCTTTGCTTTCAATAAACTTTTAGATGAATGCCATAAGCATGCCCGCTGTGTTAAGAAGAAAAAATCTTTTAAACTTAACAAAAAACTCAAGGTTTTACAATCCGCTAAATCAAAACCTAACGAGAATATTTCTACTTTGCCTCACACGTTTCCCTTTTACAAAAAACTAGTTAATTTCACTGATGTTGTCTTCTCCCAGGGTGAGTTAAATTTACTAGAAAAAGGACTTAAATTCAATGCAGATGATGCATTTAATATCAATTCGTTAGAAAAAGCTCTAGTGGATGTGGAGTACATTATACAACGTTCAGACATAGAAGACAAAAATGAGTTTAGAAATTATGTGTCAACTATTTTTAAAAAATCAATTATCAAAAAATCGAAACTTAAGAGTCTTAATACCATGAAATATTTTAACTTTTTCAGAAAGGATTTAAAATCAGTTTGTAAAAAAATTAAAGATAACAACCTATTAGTTACCAAGGCAGATAAAGGAGATTGCGTCATTATCATGAAAAGAGAAACGTATGAGGAAAAAGTCATCAACTTCTTGACAGAAAACAGCTTTTCTAGGGCACAAAATGTTTCGTTACATAGTTTTAATCTGGGTGTTAGAAAGGTGCTTAAGAATTGCACACTATTAAACAAACCTCTAAGCCTCTTTGTAGATAATCCTGATATTCCAAAATTGTATGGTTTGCCTAAAATTCATAAAAGTGAAGTGCTAGAATCAGTGCCAATCAGACCTGTAGTTTCTTTCACAAGGTCTCCAACAGTCAAAATTGCAACTTTCCTAAATAAGTTTATTAGGCAAACCATTCAGTTTTGTCCTAAATTTAGTATTAAAAATAGTTTAGATCTAGTTGATAAAATTAAAAATTGGGATATCCCTTCTGAAAGTGTAACGCTTATTTCGCTAGATGTGTCCAATCTTTTTACCAATATTCCATTAAACATCGTTAGAGACATTCTAGAGGATAAACTTATATGTTCAGATGCAGAAAATAATGTTATCACTGACATTTTAGAATTGTTCGATCTTTGCATAAAACAAAATTTTTTTACTTTCAAAGAGACCACTTACCTGCAACTAGAGGGCGCTTTTATGGGGTCACCTCTGTCTCCTCTCATAGCGGAGATTTTCATGGATAATTTTGAGTCAACAAAAATTATGAGCAATGTTAACCCTTTTTTGCCTTATATTAAATACTATTTTAGATACGTGGACGATTCTATTTTGTTATGGACAGGCTCATTTGAAGATTTTAACTCCTTCCTGCTTTATTTAAATAATATTAACCCAAAAATCCAGTTTACTTCTGAATTTCAAAATAATAACGGAGTTTTAAATTTCCTTGACTTGTCAATAACAATTAAAGAAGGTAAACACTGTTTCGATATCTATAGAAAACCTACGAATACAGGTGTAGTCATAAATGCTAATTCCAATCATCACTTTTCTCATAAATTTTCCGCTTTTCACGCATATATCCATAGACTTATCAGTGTTCCACTTTCCAAGCTAAATTTTGAAAAAGAGGTTTCCATCCTAAAGCAGGTAGCTATTATGAACGGTTATGAATCTAAAATTATTGATAAAATGGTCTACAAAAAAATGAACAAATTAAAAGTTAATTCTGTTGCAATTAATAACGATAACAATAAAACATACTTTAGTGTAACCTTTAGCAAATATATTTCAGATGAAGTTAAGAATGTTTTTAAGAACTTTCCGAATATAATTATATCTTTTAAAAATAGTAATAGATTAAGTAACTCTTTAGTTAAAAATAAGGACAAATCTGATGTGTTCGATAAATGCGGTATCTATAAACTTAATTGTAATAATTGTAATTCTGTGTACATTGGTCGTACTTTTAGAAGTTATAGACAGAGGGTAAGAGAACATAGGGGTTGCATCACAAGGGATGATAAAAGAGATTCACTTTTTGCCAACCACATTAAAGATAATAACCATAGATTTATCTTAGATTTGAACTTTAAACCTTTACATATAATTCAAAAGGGATTTCATTTGGACATTTTGGAGGAGTTAGAAATTTTCAAACATAACAACGACCCTAATTGTAATCTTTTAAACGGTCTAACATCTTTCGATTCTACTATTTTATTTAAAACTTTGCGCCACTTATAAATTTTGCAATGTGGAGACATCTAGAGTCATTAACTAGAATTACTTCAAAGCATGCGCTTTTTAGTAATATGTGGGGCATGCGCTCTATTCTATTTCATGACGCTGGATTTTTCTCACTTTTGCATTTCTTATAATGAGAAAATGACTGTTTAAAAAAATTCTAAATTTATTTTGTATCCAAAATCTAATGCGGCTTAATTGTGGGGTGTGGGATTTATGGAGACCTCCAGAAAAAGGTTAACAGAGATGATTCTCTAGTTTTTAAGTTTCTGTTCCTTTTTTACGTCTTTTTTTAATTTTTTTTTTTAACCTCAAATGAAGACTTTTATAAACGTAAGTGTTTAAATAAATCAGAAAAAAGGCCCTTTCTACAACATAAATTTATTTTTCAGCTTAAATTCAACTTTTTGCACTATAAAGGTATATTATAGTTCAGATTTAACTTAAAAAAAATTTTTCCCCATTTGTAACATGTGGTATGGCCCAAATGTTTTTGGTTTTTTCGCCCCTGTGAGGTTCCTCTGAACATGATGGATTCTTACCCTTAAACTGTAAGTAGTTTTTAATCTAATTTAATCTAATGCTAACAAGAATTGTTTCACAAAGTGATAATCACTTTTATACAACATGTACGTAATATCTAGCAAATTTGGTTACTCAGGGCTATTTTTTCTTAATCTTCTAGTTATATGGCCTGAAGATGATGTTTTATATGTCGAAACCGGTCGCTATTGTTCTTCTAAAGTTGTTATTTTAAGAAGAATAAAGAGTTTTTTTGAGGAGGACCCTTGTTTTCTTGTTTATTTCTTATAAAGTTTTGAATCATTATTTTTTTACTATAAACGACAATCGCAAAATTCACCGATTTTCATTTGCAGCGTAAATTGCCCTGATTTGAACCTAGTGCTTTTTTTTAATTATTTTAAATGACTAGAAAAGAAAAAGAGTATGATTACCTACTGATTATTGTAGAACAATCGTTTATTCTCTATAATCTTTATGCCAATTACTTTTTCGTTCTCTGTCGGTTTCCGGATATTCCCGACATCTTCACTCCGGGTGGATGCTGGGGTAGACATTTAGGGTTTTTAGTATCCTTGTTGCTTGACAGTATTTCAGTAGCTCTGTTTGGAGTGAGATGCGTCGCAATTGAAAATCTTTGTCTTCGTAACTAATAAACTTTACAATGACTGAAGGTTAGTTAAGGATCGAATATAGATCTTTCACAGTGGCTTAAAACACAGGTTTCATGTTAAAATCTAAAAAGAGATCTTAGAGATTAGGTCAGTTTTAACATACATTATATCCTGTGTTTTCTTGTAAACAGAGAATATAAACATGACTTTAAGAAGGTGTTTTTACAAAAGAATGCTTGTGCACAACGCACTAAACCACGATCTATATTCAATCCTTTACATTCTGCATGATTTTAAAAATTAAAAAAAATTTCATTAGATTTTTTCCTGTTTAAGTTTATGTTTTTACACTTTTTGATAAATCTGAGGATTTGAGGATTAACAAATTTTAAATAGAATTGAATATTTGCAGTAACAAAAGGGGGTGATACTGAGCATTTTATTTTAATTACAATTTAAGCCAAAGAATTGTCTTGATTGTTACATGTTTTTGAAATACTTACTATCCGTAGATTTTTTTCTTTAACCGCTACGCCATTCAAAGAAAAATATTTGTTAACGTTATTGGTGAATTGAACTAAAAAAACAAGAAGTATAAGACTTTAATGATAATTAAATAGAATTACAAAGCAGCTTTCCCGGCGCATTCGCCATATTATAGATAGGTTCTCTTAGTTTAATTTACGTATAAACGATTACCTTTATCAAATTGTTGAATTTCAAGCAAGATTCTTATTTAAAATTTTAAATTTAAAAAAAAAAGGAGGTGCCCTATACTAGAGTGCCTTGATGTCATATTGACAGTTATTGTCGCCTTATAGAGTGGCGACATGCATCATTCTTTCTCTGTCATACAGATAACGTCATCAATTGTGATTGTAAGTTGTAATTGTTGTCACTTTGGCTATAACGTTGATGACGTTATCTGTTTTACAGAGAAAGAATGATGCATGGCGTCACTCTATAAGGCGACAATATCTGTCAATATGACATCAAGGCACTCTACCCTATACAAATCAAATGCGTTCATTTTTTGTCCTTTTACTTGGAAAATGCTAATATATTATATGCATCAGGATATTATGTCTCTGGATCACTAGTTAATTTGAATAATGCCTACACAATATTGTCTAGTTTCTAAGTAAAGTAATTAATCATGTCCCAAGAACGTGTTTTCACTCCTAAAAGCACTAATAAAAATAGAAAATCGATTTTAAAGTCTTAACTATAATAAATTAATGAAAGTTAAAGGGAAGGCTTGTGTAGACTCCAAAGTTGTATTATACAGTTTCTATTTACTGTGGTGTTAAAAGCCTCAAAAGTTCCCGCTGTCTGCTTTGCACCTCCTTTGTGTTTTGTACTACGCTATGACGTCATACTGTTGTAGATCGGTTCGTGATAGAATCTGGGACGGCTCCGAAATTTATTTACCTACGTGACGTCATAACAATCCTCAAAAGCGTTATTTAATTTGGCGAAGTCTCTTTTGAACTTGCGCCTGCAAACATTTTAAATTTGGTCTTTGCATTTTACTCGTATTTATTCCAAGCAACAGAAATAAAATTTAAAATTTAATCTGATTAACTACATTAACTGAGAGTAGGTATAATTTCAGTTTTTAAACCGTTAAAATATAATCGTAACTGACGTTAGTACGACTATCCACTTATAAATAAGGTTTATTTACATAATATATCTGTTCGTTTCGTTTTATGTCCTTATATTGGATTGATGAAGTCCTAAATTATATCGAAATTACTCAAAGTTAGTCTAGTAACAACAGTACACTTTTTTTTCAACTTATTTCGCTTATTTACCTATATATTTTATTATGCGCAAGCATAGAATCAGAAAAATATTGATCTGTTTCTGTGAACATGTAATGTTGCTTGCATAAATTTCAGGCAAAACAACACTTTCTATTCGACGCAAATAAAGAAAACGAAACACATCAAGTTTGCTTTTTAAAAGTTTCAATTTGATTTAGATCCGTCTATTACGTGCTTGTGGAAGCATATACAAGTCGTGTTAAATGTACGGTTGAATGACATTAAATAGCTTTAAATATGCTTACTATTCTGTTCACAAGAGCAATATACGAAGTAAGTCTCATACGAAGAGTATTACCATTGATCAAGTATATACAGGGTGTCTCAAAATGGGCGCCCACGGACCCCGAGGCGTGGTTGAGGAACACAAACGATATACAAAATCAGAAACAAAAATTTTATTGGGGGCCCCATTTCAAAAATATGGGGCTGCAAACTTAGCAAAGTTTGGCAACACTGTTAGTTTAAATCCGCTTAGTTTAAAAAAAATCAAGTTAGTAGGTGAGCAAACATGAAACTTCAACTTGACATTAGGAAATAGGTTAATGTTTATTTTTAATTTTAAAAATACAAAATAGTTTGAATACCTGAATTTTATACTTCTTTCTTTATAAAATGTAACTAATCAATAAAATCATATCGTTATATGAAAAAGCATTGTCTTTTTAATCTAGGAAGCCATGCAATTTGATCTAACTGTCATAAGTGTCAAAGTTGGCCATACCTGAGTATATTCCAGGGATCTTAGGTTTCCTTAGAGATAAGCTCCATAAGCTCCATTTTGCGCACCCAGTTATACAGGGGTGCTGGACCTCTTTTCTTTATTTTTCTCTATGGTATTACCTAAGTATACAGGGTGTTACCAAATAAGTAGGAAAAAATTCAGGGGGTAATTCCTGAACCCATTTTAAGAAAAAAAGTTCCTATAAACATATGCCCGATTTTGACTTTTTTTTTTCTTACAGCCCCCTAAGAGCCCCCATTATTAACCCGTTTTTTTAAATTTTACAAAGGGGAAAATATTTCTAGTAATTAGATAAGTCAAATAGGTCCTATAAAATTTTTTGAAAAAATTATTCTTTTCGAAATTATAGCGAAAAAACTGATTTTTTAGGGGTTTTTGGGGGAGCTGTATCTCAAAAACGAAGGATTTTCGGACACATGTTCATATGAACTTTTGTTCTTAAAATCAGTTCAGGAAGTACCCCCTGAATTTTTTCCTACTTATTTGGTAACACCCTGTATATTGATATTGTTTATTCAGACGCTACATTTATACTAATGTTTTTTGTCTCTTCTAACTTTTGAACTGTAATAGTTTTATTTATCTTTATATACATCCCGATCAGATACAAGTTTGCGGAAGTCATACTTTATGGGAATAGGGTCCAACACTGGTCCTACATCACAATGACTAAAGTCAATCTATCGTTTTCCAAGTATGACGAACGCGAACCTGGATCTAAACGGTATGTGAAAATAGTAATACAATTTAGATAAATTAAAATGAGGTATAGATCTTTTCCACCGTTGGCCACCTTCACGGTCGTTATACTTGGGAAACCTAGTGACCACCAGCATAAAATTTTAATCTTAAGTAAGGTCAATATTTAATTAGGAGGTTTTCGCGGTGGTTATATTAAGTTAAATCATATACGAGTAAACTGTGTTTACGAGTACAATTGTTGTATCCTTATATGTTGTTTGTTACATATTTAAGTATAAAATGTAGCCTTTTGTTTTTTTAATTATAAAGAATTGTAACATGGCAGGCCGCAGCAGATGGGAATGTTAACTTTTATTATCCCTTCAGAAATCCAATTTCGTTGTTATTGCTTTAAAATCATAACAGTTCCTCTAAAATCTCTTTTACATACTTTGTGTATGTTAGAAAGTAAATATTGTCACAATTAGTTTTTTGCTGAATTTTGTTTTCTAATGTATAAGTTCATAAAAACGCCACAAATTCGTAAAAAAAATATACACAATATCCTACAATAAAGTGTAGTTATAAACTTACAAAAATAACCAAATTACCTCTTGTTATGTCTAAGCATTATTAGCATAAAATATTATTTTTTAATTTTGTTTTGCAAACTTAGTGTAATTTATTATTTAGATTAGAAAGACTTTGTTGTTATTAGGAGAATAGCTCAAAGTTGCCCTTTGAATAAGGCTATTTAATTGAGGTCTTAATTTAAGTAGGATCTGGTGTTTTAATGAATATGCTTTGGTTGATGATAAAAGAATTTAATTTCAGATTTGAATATATATATCAAAGCTATGAATAATATTGTAACAGAACATACCGATTTCGATTCTAAATAACATTGCGCACATTCTATTACAATTCACAAAGACGAAGTGCTCTTAGGGCCGGTTGTACAAACCAAGTTTAAACATCGGTTTAGCTAAACTGACATTTTATCACAAACAGACTTTGTCAACTACAACATGGATAGTATCTAAAATTGTTCTTTCTATGGTTATAAGTCAGTTTAGCTAAACCGAAGTTTAAACTTGGTTTGTACAACCGGCCCTTAGTATTGGATTCAACATTAACCAAACGTCAGGATATATCGACCATCGGACCTCTTTTTGCAATTTATTTACACATTTCATTTCACTTTAGGTCTGTTGCATTCTATTTTTTGTTCTGTTTATGGGACATTCCATATAAAATCGACCAATCATAGCTGCCATTATTTTATTTGTTTTATATTTGGTAGGTACAAACCTTAAAGGTGCAATTTTTTAAATTTTCATAATTTTTCTTGTCTTAGACTGAAAATTGAATTTTCCGATTTTGCAGTTTTTGAAGATTAAAATTGATATTAATATTAGGTTGACAATGGACACTTCTTTTTATTAAAAAAATAGGAGCTGATGCATATTTGCACACCTTCTCTACTAGTAAGTTCTCAAACTATGGAAAATGACCAAGTTTAGGTCCAAAAAAAGCTATGTGGGTAAATTTTTTTGTTGATAACTTTAAAATGTTAATGTGACAATGAAGATGCATAAAAAAAATAATTTTGTTTGTGATTAAACTTCGTTTAGAAACAGCAATGCTTTTAAAATACTACCGAGTACCTTAAATTTTAACAAGATCAAATCATATTTTAAATTTGTAGTAGTTTTTTGTTGACAAGTATACATCTTTTAATAAAAAAAATATGAAGCGCATATTTGCACTGCTTCTCTACCAGGCAGCTATGGAAAATGACCAAATATGGCACTAAAAAAAGTTATGTGGGACTGAGTAGATTTTTTTTTAATAGTTTTAAAATGGTGTAGGGGTAATAGAGACGCATGAAAAAAAAAATTGATTTGTGATTTAACTTCGTTCGGAACCAACATCATTTACACATAATCGAATCACAAGATCGTTTATTTTTTTTATTGTATACTATGTCCTTGGTAACACTTTAACATGAAAATAAAAAAGTCTACCAACTCCCACATGGCTTTTTCTAGACCTAAATTTGGTCATTTTTCATAGTTTGAGGAGCTGAGGGAAGGAGTGGAAATATGCAGCTGCTTATTTTTTAATAAAAAGAAGTTACCAGGAGCAAGCACTGGACTAAACCTCAAAAGGATTTAAAATCATGCAACAACTCGAAAACCGAATTTTTGTCGATTATATATGGAATAGGCCTTATGTATTGCGTTTGCTTTAGGTAGGTACTTATATATTTTTTTTTATAAAATATATTTGAACTGTGCTGGCCAAAAAATTACAGATAATCATAGACATGGACAAGCACGGCGAGTTGAAAAATTATTCTGGACCACGATTTGTTATCATTTTTTATTAGGTTGGTAACGCTGGTACTTTGAAAAATCTATTCTAATATGGGCTATTTGTTACGGTTGACAAAAAAGATACATAATATATTCATAGTATAGAACACTTTACTTGCGAAGCATTCAAAGTTAAATAAAAAACTGCTAGAAAAACAGAACACATCAATCTTCTTAGCGTTTTGGGTTTTCGAAATAAAGGTTTATAGAATGTGACTGAAATATTAATTTAAGATTATATTAAATAGTGATTAATTTGTTTTAAAATATAAATTCTGATTTCTGCTACGTTTTGTAAATTTTTCAAATGTTTACTGTGGACATTTATGAAAAAAAAAAATGCAAAGAAAAGAGAGAAAGCCCGAGGGTTTGTTTTTTTTATAGGTAGTGAATAAGCTGCGATATTTTTTCAAAAGGTAAAATTAAAAAAAAAAGGTAACCGTTTTGTTTAGTTTAATTAGCATTTTTTCATAACTTAAAAAGCTGTTTGTTTGTAAATAAATATAGCATAAATAATGTTGGCAGATTAATTTTAAAATACCTTAATAAATTTAATAAAATTGTTAATCGTAACAATGAAATACATTTATACAAAACAAACTGTTGTTACGAGCAAAACTATTACCTGAATTCATTAAATAAAATAACGAAATTTAATTTTATGCTATTTGTAAAATAAATTCAACCTTTTAATTTTCTTGCAGCTGAGCAAGTTGTGGATGAAAATGAAACTTGCGGAAAAATCCTTACAGTGCTATCATGGATATTAGTTTGCCTTACGATGCCATTCTCCTTTCTTGTGTGCTTTAAGGTAAGTTATTAGATTTTTATCTCGGTGTTCATATCACTTTCTAAGGTTTCATATATTAAATATATTTTAATATTATTTGGTGTCAAAAGTAACTTTTACTGCGTTTTACTTTTGGGCAAATAAAATTAGTCTCTGATTATGTAAAGTTAAAAGAGGTTCACCCGACGCATTCGCCATTTTAAATATTTTACTTAGTATATGAAATTGCCGATAATTTTATATACCAAATTTTGGACTTTTTAGATCATTTTTTAATTTCACCAAGATAATCTCTTTTTAAGTTAAGAGTATTATTATTTCACATCTTTATTAATATTTCTTTTAGTGCTTCACTTTTTTAAAAGAGTTAGAAATTAATTCAAAATGAAAAGGGTTTTAATTTAGGCCACTTTATCCTACCTATTTATTTTTGCGTTAATGATTAATTTTTATAAATAGCATCATTAATATTTAAACTTATTTTTTAAAGCTACTGTCATTGCGTAGTTACACACAAAGATATTTAATGATGTAAGAATTTTTAAACTTGCATGCCGGTATTAGACCTAAAAACATAACTGAAGTAGTGAGACTATAGTTCCTTGAACTAAAGTTAACTTAAAGTTTAATATTTGCTTTAGTTAGATATCTTAAGTGGAAACTTGGGCGACCAAATTGTTTTCTTTTAAAGTTAGTTACGTCATTAAAATATTGGTCTTTCATAAAGTTTCATTGCTAATTACTAGTCAAAACAATCTTATCTTATCTATCCTCATAAATTCTGCACTAATGAATTCAAAGTTTGTACCTAGGTATAATTATCTACCAAATAATTCAAGAATGTTATTCTTCTACCTTATGTAATATTCTATATTTGATTATAAAAGTCTTGGTACAAGACATTACAAGTAAAAAAAAATGTAAAATAAAAAATTTACCATTGGTCAATTTGAATTTTATTTCTTAGTTTTTCATTTTGCTAAAGGCTGATGGACCAATCCATCAAATGTCTCGAACTTTTTACTTAGATAATATTATAGAAATTCATGATGTACCTGTGTACTATTAATTTTGGTGCCATAATTTTAATAAATTTGAAGAAAATTACATTAAAGTTCTCGTAAAAGTGTTACTAGCAAACTTTAAATTCCGTTGAAGTTTCAAGTAGTTTGAAATTTAATACCTTTTCCATTTAATTTATTTCTTTTAACGGTTTTATGGTTTTGTGTCTCGAAGGCACAATACTATATTATTCAAATTTTATTACTTCGTTAACTTAACGTTATTGTTAATTAAAAATTATATTTTTATATAATATTAATTCTAATGGATCAAACATACTTGAGGTTATAGTAATAGTGTGTATGTTATAGTAATAACGCAGAAGTTAAAACATAGGCAACGCGCATATCAAGACATAGATGCTTATGCACAAACTATGTCTTGGCATTCGCGTTTCCTATGTTTTAACTTCTGTGCTATTACTATAACATACGCACTATTACTATAACCTCAACTATGTTTGATACTTTAGGTTTAATGCGATTTTACATAAATAATATGTAAAAATTAAGGGTATTTACCGCGGTATATACTTTAGGCTGGTTGTGTGTTTAATTAACATTAATGGTAGGTATGCTTTGCAAATTATAAAGAATAGCCTAAAGACATTCTTAGATTACGCTGGTTTAATGCACATAACCAAGTCTCCGATCTTCAAGCCTATTAATTATACTACGTATATTTTGTATAACAATGAAAATTCACTGGGTTTAAGGCTAGGGCTTTTCGGCTTTGTTATTTGTTATGAAGGGCTTATTTCTTGATAAATATTTTCTTTTGCCCTACTGCAGTTATAATAATAACCAAGATAATAACTAAGTATAGGTACTTGGATTAAACATTATACAAAACTGCCACAGAATTTACTTTTCAAATAAAAATTGTAACACTTTTATTTGTTTATAAAAGGGCACAAAAGTTTTTCTTCTTGGAAACTTTTTTAATCTTTTCCAAATACTTCGATGCAGCAAAATATGAACCATTAAAAAATGATTGAAAAGACATTTAACTTTCTAAAAGAAATAAAAGAGTTTAAAAGAATATTGCTTTGTGTTAGGATGTTTCAAGCACAAATATATTTTCTTAAAATGTTTATTAAATATCGACTAGAATTTCTTGCAAAGCTCGATTCAGAGATTTTTTACTGTAAACATTGAATTGGCGTGACACAATAATTAGTACCTAGTACGTTTAGAGCAATAACATTTGATTAACTTTACAATATAAAGTACAGACATGCCAAAAGCAAGCGCCAAGCGATCTTTTCTGTCTGGCTTTAAACAGTGTTAAATTTGTTTTTTTATATTACAGGTTGTACAAGAGTATGAGCGCGCAGTTATTTTTCGGTTGGGACGTTTACTTTCCGGTGGAGCAAAAGGACCAGGTAATGACATATTATTGTATATATTAAATTAAAGCAACATTTTAAAATCCTAAGCGCTCTCTTTTGATTAAATAACATGTTCAGTTATTTTTATAAATAATTGAATAAAAAATCCCAAAAAAAAATAAAAGAACACCATAGCTATACGCTCTTTAAAAACAACAAACAAACAGTAGGTAGATAAATAAACGGGGTTTTGTATTTTCCATCTCATTAAATTCTAAAACCTTGTACCAAAGCATCATTTGTATGCTGAGTATAGGTTTGAGTAGTATCTTGTATATTTGAGAAAATACACTCTTTAATTAATTTTTTTTTATTTTTACAGGAATCTTCTTTATTTTACCCTGCATAGACGCATACGCTCGAGTAGATTTACGTACCAGAACCTATGATATTCCACCCCAAGAGGTAACTACTATTTTTAAGTAAATTATTTTTCTTAACTAAAGCGCTATCCCCAAGGTATATGAAGCCATTTTTTTTAACGTTTAATAATATAAATTACCGTTATTTTATGGTTGCTTTTATCCTTACAAAAGCTTTCAACAGTAAATATTATTTTACATTTTTTTATGTCTCCTTTATAATAAATAGATGAAGAGACATTTTAAACTTTAATAAAAAAAAATAAAGAGGTATTTATTAAGTGCTCTGAACCTGAAAAGTGAGCTCGCAAAATTCAATTTTTAAACAATTTTATCTTCAAAGAATTCATTACCTAAAATATAGATGGATATTTGATGATTTCTGTGGCGAATGTTTAATATAAAACAAAGATTCTCTCCAAACCACACTTTATTTAGAAAAATCTGAATACTGTCATCTTCAGCAGAAAATATAATTCTATCTTCTGCTGAAGATGGCATTGTAGCTGTCGAAAAACGTATTCAGATTTTTCTAAATAAAGTGTGGTTTGGAGAGAATCTTTGTTTTATATTAAAATAAAGATAACAAAAGTGGAATTACGTCATACAAGATTTTTGTTGGGACACCATCTATATTTAATTTAGACATAAAGTACCCTTTAATTAAAGAAACAAACTTTTAGGGTACATAGGTATTCAATTCTCCATGGATTTTAGAGCAAACAAATTAGCTAATTTAATGTTTCTGCGTTATTATTTCGTATGATTAATTTAAATATTTACCACCAAAATTACCCTCGTTAACTGATTGTTGCCTCGTGCATCGTTTTTGCTACGTATATTTTGATACAAAGCAAACAAATATTTAAAACCTCATTAGTCCTGTAGTTGTTGATGGTTAAAGTTTTGGAAAAGCTAACATTATTTGTCTCGTTATTTTTGTATTATACAAACTCGATATGCAGCCACCGCCGCCGGCGAGGCAACACCGCGCGCGCCGTTTTCCATATTTCCAAATTTGTTAATTTTATTGTCGTGACTTGAAAAAAAAAAATTGTAACAGCTTTTGCAAAAATATTATCGATATTAAATAATGGTATCTCCCATTACCTAAAGGTTGCAAGATTTTGTAATTTTGTACATGCGGATCAATCAAAATGCTATGGTTAATTAATATTTTTTTAGTATTTTGGAACCTTATTTTTTTTTTAATTTTAAATTACCAAACACAAATTTTTAAAGGCGCTAAATGCGAACCTTTCTTGAATTGGCCATACTGCAAACTACGTTTTGTAGACATTCAAAAAGTTCTTTTGTAAGGTTTTCTCTGCTTTTTCATTCTTAATAATCTCTTTTTACAGGTGCTTACCAAAGACAGCGTAACTGTATCAGTAGACGCTGTTGTGTATTATCGAGTATCAAATGCCACAGTGTCAATTGCGAATGTAGAAAATGCACATCACTCAACTCGACTTCTGGCACAAACGACTTTACGGAATATAATGGGCCAGCGGCCTCTGCATGAGATCCTCAGCGAACGTGAGAGCATTTCCCAACACATGAAAGCACTTCTTGATGAGGCAACCGACTCCTGGGGTATTAATGTTGAACGCGTAGAGATGTAAGTTCTTTCAGTGTATTTTTATTTCAGATTTTCAGGGCATGAGGTGATTTTGAGATTAGTAATATAATAGATAGAGTATCAATATACTTTCGGATTTTACATTTTAAAAAGATCCTTTAATGTTTTTCTGACAGAAGTAGCCCAACAATTTAACCCAGAAAGTAACAGAAATTCTTCTTCTTACACATACCCATTTTAAAGGCATAAGTGCTGACCCGGCGCATTCGCCATTTAATTTGACTTATTTTATTTTAACATTTTAAAATATAACATTGCATTGTTTTTGTGATATTGGTCAAATAGGACAGCAATAGAAAATACTGTTATTCAACTACTACATAATTAAATTATTTATCTAAAAGGGTAAACCATAACGAATCACGTCCGAATGCAATAAAGAAATACTAATAAGTAATAAGTTCTATTTATTGCATGGCTTATAAAATTACTAATCTCGTTACAACAAACCACAGTTTTTTAAACCTTAAAATGTTTACCTAAATAATAACGATAACTTGACATGCCTGAATCTACATCTGAGATGGATTAGGATCTATTTAATCCCCACTGCAAATTCATGATTTTTTTGTAAATTTTCCACATCTACCAATTTTGACATTTCGCTAAGAGATTTTACTCCAGGGAAATTATAAAGAAAACCCATATACAAAGAAAGGTATCGTATTATCAACGAGGCATATTTATTCTTTATTTTAACAAGCTTATTTTATTTCAACGCGAATATCAGTGTTAATAAAGTTTACATTAAAAAAAAAATTTAATAAGATTTAAAGAATATGCAAAAAAAACAAAAGTTTTGATAATAACTGTTTCATGTTTAAACGATTTTGCAGTCATGTGAGTTCTTAGAGAGAGGTTTTGTATCTAAATAGCAAAATAAAAAAAAAATCTATACTTGCCTAGCTTTGCTTACTGGTAGGAAAATTAAATGAAATACATAGCATCATAGTTTTGTATAGGTTTACTACAAAGGTATAACATTTTAATAAAAATCGATTAAGTAAACATTTTGTAGTTCAACTAAATAACACTGTTGGTTCTATAGAAAAGGTCAACCTATAGTCAACCATCAATATAGTAAAAACGTTTTGCACTCGACTAATGGTAACTTTAATATTAAATGCCTTTTCATTGTTTTATCCACAAATTAGCTGGGCTAATTATCTTAATAATTAAATATAAATATTCATTTATACAGGGTGTCCCAGAATTGGCGCACCACCTGTATGGTACGTTGTTGGGGCATGCCCAGGGATCCCCAGAAAATTGTCAAAAAAAATCCATTACCCTCGAAGATATGAGGCCCCAAAGTGCAAAACTTTAAACGCATATACCTTAAAAACAACAGCACGTATTAACGAAAAATATGGTTTAATACAAAGCTGCAGTCTATCTTAAATCATTTCACCAATTTTTCTTCTTTTAAATGGTGAAATAACATTTTTATAATTAATTTAATTTTACAAAATTTTCTTGAAATAAGCTGACAACAATGTCAATAAAATTTTATGCAAAAGTGTATAATCAAGACTTTTAGATGGGATTTTTAGACTTATTTACCTAGATTGTGTAGTATTTTCCTAGTCTGTGTTGCCGAATTTAAGCAACTTTGTTCGCATTTTCTTCAATGAATATAACAGATGGATTTTTTTTAACAATTTTTCTGGAATCCCCAGGTATACTTTAACAGCGTACCATACAGGTGGTGCGCCAATTCTGGGACACCCTGTATAGATTATTATTAAAATGTTATTGACATATTAAAACTAGTTAGCGGGTTAGATTAGTGAGTGGGTTAGGTTTTATTATAAAATGCCGACATTTAATAGGATACTCCTCGCAGTAATTAAGCAATCACAATATTTTATAAAAGCAACATTTTTTTTTAATTTAAAACAAAAATCTGCGAAGAGGTCGAACTATTAACTCACTTTCGCAAAAAAAAATATTTATTAGCGAAGAGCATTAATATGAATTCTGACACTGACGTTTAGGATTTAATTTGACTTTAGAAAGATGCTGCTTTGTTTCAAATGTTTTTGCAAAGCCACCTAGACCGAGGCCAAGACTTATGGGACTTTTTTATTACTAAAAACCTTTCTTTTGGCTTTTTATGCCCTAATAACTTAACAAAAAAAAATATAAAAAATTATTTTTAATACAGAATGACATTTTCTTTAATTTTTTAATAAACATTTTTTTTGTAAATTCCAAAATAACGAAAATACGGCGTTTTTTCTCATTGGGGGGCTAATGGGGGGTCGGATCAAAAAAATTTTAGAATAATTTTTGTAAAGAGTTTAAAGGGCTTTAATATTACGGAAATTTTTTTTTTCTTAAATTTATAATAACTGAAATATGAATTTTTTACCAGTTTGGGGGCTCCGCTACCCCCTTTGTTATTATCCGATTTTTTCCAATAACAATCCCAACCAAGATTTTAATGAGAACGATTTTTCCTGCAAATTTGAACACGATTGGGTTTTTCGTTCTTAAGTTATCGTGTTTACAAAAAACGTGACGGACGGACGGACGGATTTTTTGAAAGTTGTTCAAAATTCGATGAAACGCACGAATATGCAAGAATTTTTGCTCTACGACGATTTTTGACGATTTTAGAATTTTCAAAACAATCACAATATACTCCTCGTTTTCGACTTTGTCTGCGAGGAGTATAAATATAGGCCCACTTTTTAAAAATGTACCTCGTACATGCATAGTGGATCCTATGAAACTCAAATGCTTAGGTGCCACAATAAAAACTCATAAATTTTAAAATCAGGTCATGTTTAAAAAAGATAAATAGAGCAAAAAAAATCCTGCGGGATTAATAAAAATCGTATATCTATGTCATATTTTGGATGCCCATATAATGTAGATATACCTATTCATCCGTCGGGCGTTGTAGCAATTTAATATTGCTTCTATGACAGCGTTTCTAGGTAAGCTAATGGATGTATCTACCTCGGTATCTACTGAAATTAATTTAGTAATTGTCAACTACCATTAAATTCTACTTCGTACACCATACTATTAAAGTATAGGTTCACCCAACACTCGACATTAATTATTGCTGCGGGTGTGGTGAATTTAAAATAAACATGGGCTTGGTTAAAGTTGGTTTTACAGAAAACAAAGAACATTCATCTTCATTTATTTGTTACAATAAATGGGCATAATAAGGTTGCCTGCGTCTTTCTTTGGTCGAAAATATTCACTTAATTTCCGCAACGTATTTTAGTAATAATTTTTCATTTAATAATGCAATACTATGAATTGTATACTATGCTTTCTAAAAATGTTTATCAAGCAAATGTGGTACCAAAAATATACAGCAATTGTGCTGTAAGTAAGTACCTTTCTAAGAACATTATTATAAAAATCAAATTATTTTGGATACCATGTATTAAAAAATGACCATCAGTTAAAGCCCTTTCAACAGGATTTGCTTCGGAATATTCTAAATAATTTTAATCTGTTTACTAATACCCAATTAAATTTAATTAAATGAAATTGATCATCCATAAAAATCCGAGCTCAAACGTCATCCAATTGAGAAAACGGATGCTGTTTCGTTGAACAACACACCTGCAATAATTTAGGACTATTTTATAAAATATACCTTCAAAAGTATTCTTAAAGGTTGCCGTTGTACCATTTTCTTTTAGGGGTAGTTCTGCATTTGGTACTATTTTGTTTTTTTAATTTATATTCAAATGCTTAATACAAAATTATAATTAGCTGTTTGTGTTTATATTTTTCCAAAATATTTCAGCAAGGACGTTCGTTTGCCTGTCCAATTACAACGGGCAATGGCAGCTGAAGCTGAGGCTGCCCGTGAAGCCCGTGCTAAGGTAATTGCAGCTGAGGGAGAGCACAAAGCATCAAGAGCTTTAAGAGAGGCTTCTGAAGTTATCGGTGATTCACCAGCTGCTCTTCAACTTCGTTACTTGCAGGTAAGTTTTACAACTAATATTTTTTTAAAAAATAGGTAACCTACTCCTTTATAAAACAATTGAATGTTAACCAATGCTACGAACACGTTATGTGGATTGTTTGTAGTAATCTTCGAATTTGCATAAAGTAGAATGACACCGTATCCTAGAATGATACCTAATAAAATAATATCAGCTTCTCTTTTACTGTCTATGAGTATAAGTTTTAACCCTCATTTTGCAGCTTAAGTAGCTTTTATAACACCGCAAACCAATGCAAACACGCTAAAAAGCCATATTTGCATGAGTCTTGTTTGTTAAAGTTACACTTCGTTTGTTCCTAAATAGAATAGATTTATTTTTGTTTAGAAAAGAATGTTATTTAGTAGGATAATCATGGACCTAAATACAGTAGTGCTTTCACATAAATTTAAATTTAAATTAAAGTTAGTAGAGACAATTGGGTACCCAAGCATCCGATAAATTTTAAATTGTGTAAATGAACTGTTTAACATATTTAGCCAAAATTTGCTAATTATCTGACAAAATAAGACTCCTACTCCAAACTTTATAAAAGTTATGGGATTGCTTACCAAACTGTTAAGTTATTTAATAATAATGCTCGAACTTAGTGATTTAGTTATCGAATAAAATATAAACAATAAACATACGATGAGTAAAAAAAGTCAAAATTTGCATGAGACTGTTCTTATTATTTCTAAAAATAGTAATAAATTTCGTTAAGCCTCGTTCTTACTAGGCAACTTCAGTGGATCCCCTGAAGTTGTCTAAAAATGAAAAAAATTAAATAAGCTTGCTTTTTGAGTGATTTTGGACCATCGTGCGACGAGTTTTCCAATGGACATTAGCTTAAAAACGTCTTATAAAACGAGTTTTTTACACTATTTTTTATATTTGCTTTATTTAATTTATTAAAAAGCATTTTAAATTTTGATTAAAAACTTAACTTAAAATGGAATTTTTATTGGATTGGCAACAATCAAAATATGATAAGTAGAGTGCCTTGATATTGGCAAATATTGTGGCTCTACAGAGTGACGCCATGCATGCGAACCATCATTCCATCTCTGTCATATAGATTCTGTCAATCATTATTGTAATTTTTGTCACTTTGGCTTTTACGTTGATGACAGAATCTATATGACAGATATGGAATAATGCATGGCGCCACTCTATAAAGCGACAATATCTGTCAAAATCAAGGCACTCTAAGGATAAGATATAACTGAGTCTTATGTTAGCCGCCTTGTTGGTATATTCTATAATATTATTTGCTTTCTGACTTTTTTTACTGTATCTGCCGTGAAATTGTATACACTTGTTAAGCATTCTTCAAATTGTGCCCGCTTGTCAACAGACTTTGAACACGATATCAACAGAGAAGAACTCAACGATTATATTTCCGTTACCTATCGATATTTTATCGTACTTTATGAAAAACATGAAGAAGAATGAGCTGTAAACAATAAATTACTTCTAAATGTGGCAAAATTTTCTATTGATAATCGTCCTTTAAGTGACTTTTTTAAGAACCCGGAATCATCCAAGGGAATATCAATAATTATTAATGGTTGTTCTAAAAAATCAATTTTATTTAAAATCCAATATTAGCATATGTTTTTATTAGCACGCACTTATAGGAATTGTGCTATTTATTAATGAAAAAATATAGTACAATAAGAGATAAGATTTAAGAGTTGATGTCTGTATTTAAAATTAAATATACCACATAGCTTATATTAAATGTTTACCGATTTATATATTGACTTATAAAAGGTACAAAAGATACCTGTTATTTGTAGTGTCAATGAACTAATTAAATCCTTAAATTTATAAGGTTAAACCTAAAATAACGAGAAAGAAATCAATCGGTGGAGAAACAAAGCAGTATCTACCAGCGCATCCGCCAAATTACAATTTTAAATAGTCAAAAATTACGTGTGACTTGCTAAGAAATATCCTCGAAAATATCGTATTTCATATGAGATTGAATTCACATAATGTTATGTCAAATTTATGTAAGTTATTTTTACTCGGGTTCTCATTATTGAACATACATTTTCAACAATATTTCATTTTTTCTCAAAACAATTGCATTAATATTATATACCAAGTGCTTGTTTACTTACTTTGAAACAATCTTAACTTTTTAACAAAGACCAATGTAAGTTGTAAAAACTTTAGTTTTCTCTTGAGAGCTGGGCTTTTATTTCAGTAAGTAATTAGCTAATAGAAAAGGTATCTCCTAATGGGACAACTTAATTGTGTGTTCAGTTTTAAACAAGTAAGGTATTGGAAACAATAAAAGATTTTATGTTGCTCTAAAAATGCTGTCATGAAAATGTTCTTGAACGATAAGCCGTACAAAAAGCAATTTGTAATTTTCAAGTCATAGCTAATCTTTATATATAACATCGTACTCTCAAGCATAGGTTTATTGTCTTTAACAATTTAAGTATAGCAATCTGCATGTATTTAAAAGGGGTTTATGTTATATTGTTATATTTAACCCGAGGTGAAAAATACTTTATTCCTGTCGAAAGAAAAGTAGCATATAATCGCCAGATTATCGTTCCACATTCCGGGTCAGGGACGCTATTTTCTTTTTTAAAGCAAAAAATAATATATGGATTTAACATGTTAACATGGCAATAGACAAGAAGTATTGTTGCATAAATGCTGCTACCTAGTTATAAAATCATTAACATTAATAGACATCAGAGTTTAATGCTTTAATTTTGTTAATTCTTAATAACTTTGCAACATTCTAGTGTTTATTTAATAAAATCAAGAATAAAATTAAAAGCTTATAACTACATAATAATTTATATTTCCGACAGAAAGAGCTTTCGTATTTAACTAATTGTTATTGTTTCAAAATGATGTTCCTTGATAAATTTCATATTGTTTCCATTATTATTGAAATCATTTATACATACAACAATGGCTTATACAATATTAATATTAGTCTTAAGTTGGTAAATACGTAGGTTTATGTTCAGACCATGAAACAATGTGGTCATCAACTAGGTACAGGGTGAGTCTCTATGAATTCCCCCCTACTTTTCTCAGTTATTAATGGGATTTTTAAAAAATTTAAAAACTCGTTTAACTCAGCAGATCCTAAAGTTTTTGAATCCAAAGTCAAATTTTTTGTAGGACCTATAGTATACAGGGGGTAAAAAAAATTTCTTTTTAAATGGAACACCCTATATTTTTTTATTTTTTCTTTTAGAACTTTTTACCCTGAATTCAAAAATATATAACGTTAAAATTAAAAATGGCGGAGTTATTAACTGTCAAAATTTATGTTTTTTAGCCATTTTATTAAAGTTTTTTGTGAATAACTTTGTAATAACACTGAAAAACCCGATTTTTATTCATTATTATGTTCTAAGCAAGAAAACTGTAACTTAAATTAATTCAAAATAATTTTATTTTAAATTTTTGATTGAAAATTAGGAAAAAATGACAAGAAATAATTAATTTTGACCGCTAATAACTCCGCCATTTTTAATTTTAGCGTTAACATGTTATATATTTTTGAATTCAGGGTAAAAAGTTCTAAAAGAAAAAAAAAAAATATAGGGTGTTCCATTTAAAAAAAAATATTTTTTTTTACCCCCTGTATACTATAGGTCCTAAAAAATTTTTGACTTTGGATTCAAAAACTTTAGGATCCGCTAAATAAAACGACATTTTAAATTTTTTAAAAATCTTATTAATAACTGGGAAAAGTAGGGGGGGAATTCATAGAGACTCACCCTGTACAAAAAAACAAGTTTTGTTTTTACGTAGTTCAAGTAATGGCAAATCCAAATTTTTTTGATGAATGTGTTTAATAAAGATTATAGTAGTTAAAAGAAATATCGAACAAAGTAGTATTTTTAATAACCATTTTTTATATTATTAAGTAACTTGACTTTTCTAGTTATTCTCAGATTTTTCTTAATAAAATTTAGAATTTAGCTGTTAGTCTACTCGCCGTATAGAAAGAGATCAACTTTTTTTTGGACCCACTGGCACACCAAATTTAATCGAAAGAGCTTTTTTTTATTACCAAAAAAACTTGGTGTGCCAAGCCAAATCATGGGCCTAACTGCGGTAGCCCCTTTTAAAGATGATATTTTTGTGACATTTTCACATTTAATTTTGGGCAAATACAGGCATAAGGTGAACTCTGTGTAAATGGGGACTGTTAGGACTAGTTTTATCTTTTAAATGATATTTTTATCGTCCAAATTAGCCCCCAGTGGGGCTCACAAAATTTGCAATTGAAATTAATTGTCAAAGCTGACGTCTTCCAATTTTGGGGCGAAAAAAAGGCTGTTTAGAGAGAAAAATAGTAAATTCTTTTAACAGTATTTAAAGAAGCAACTAAATACCTTTCCAAAAATAGGAAAGAAACATTCTAGAACCTAATATTAGTTCTAAAATCTGCAAAATATAAAAAACAGAAAGTTACGTCTGCGTTATGCTTACTTTTTCTTAGTAAGGACGACTTTTTTTGTGTTTTTTTTAACACGGACACATATTGTAAGCTAAAATCTTTTGATCAACATTTTATTTTATCTTTTTTTACTGCATACATTTATTAATTAAACGTTACTTTAATGTATCTTTAATTGCAGTAAAAAAAAATGAAAGCAAATGTTGATCAATAAAAAAAAAAAAACACAAAAAAAGTCGTCTTTACTAAGAAAAAGTAAGCATAACTTAGACGTAACTATCTGTTTTTTATATTTTGCAGATTTTAGAACTAATATTAGGTTCTAGAATGTTTCTGTCCTATTTTTGGAAAGGAATTTAGTTGCTTCGTTGAATACTGTTAAAAGAATTCACTATTTTTCTCTCTAAACAGCCTTTTTTTCGCCCCAAAATTGGAAGACGTCAGCTTTGACAATTAATTTCAATTGCAAATTTTGTGAGCCCCACTGGGGGCTAATTTGGACGATAAAAATATCATTTAAAAGATAAAACTAGTCCTAACAGTTCCCATTTACACAGAGTTCACCTTATGCCACCTTATGCCTGTATTTGCCCAAAATTAAATGAGAAAATGTCACAAAAATATCTTTTTTAAATGGGGCTACCGCAGTTAGGCCCATGATTTGGCTTGGCACACCAAGTTTTTTTGGTAGTAAAAAAAAAGCTCTTTCGATCAAATTTGGTGTGCCAGTGGGTCCAAAAAAAAGTTGATCTCTTTCTATGCGGCGAGTAGACTATGTAGCAGACTACATCAAAAGTTGGGTGTTTCTGTTATTGTTCGTCCGCTTGCGACGTAGAAAAAAGAACATTTTAAAATCGTTGGTGTTTTGCACTCGTCACTTTATTAAGCACTAAACTTTTATGAGGAACGTTGCATTATTCATTTATACATAAAAAATAAGCGAATAAACGGAAGGAAACATTTCGTTATACGTTTATAGGTAATAGTTAAAGTTTTATTATCAAATGCTTTATGGTGTCACTAATGTTGTAAGAGCTTTTTTGTTTTCCCCAATTTAGTAAAAAGCGACTTTAAATTCAAAGAAAAAGTCACTTAAAAAGCTAATTTAAAACAGTGGATTCGGGAACTTTTCGAATCACTTTCAGTAAGAATTATCTAGTTTAAATTAACCAATCATATGGGGTAAACTCCCTTCTCACTTTACTACCAATAATCAGCAATATTTTAATCATAATCATGCGATTTTAATAAAAATGGCATATTGTTTTGTTCGAATTAAAATTCTGTAAAAACAACACCTACTTAATTTTATATTCAGAATAATATCAGTAGTTTTTTCACTTAAATGATGGTAAACATTATATGCAAGGAAATGCTTGATTTAGGGATTTGCACACTGTACCTGCGGGGTGATAACGGAATATCGCTTCGTACGAAACCTACATAAGAAGACCATTAGGTTTCGTACGAAGCGATATTCCGTAATTACCCCGCTGTTGAAATACTGAAAACTTTAATTAAATTGTGTGTTTTACAAAATAAAATATTTATACATTAGAAACCCTAAAACTAAGTTAAGTTTTCTTTGTATATGTTATATGTATTATTGTTTATTATTAATCTTAAATGCAAAATGAGGTTTTAATAATGAGTTTTTTTTTTAATAACAAGTAAAATAAAAGCAAAACTCTAATACTGCGTTACACAGTGTCCCAATAAAAATTTGACATTATTTAATAACCGGTATATTTTCAAAAAACTTAAAAATACATAAGGACATTTTTTATTAGAAGGGATTAATCTTTGTAAGGTAAAAATTTAAGGAATTTTTCAATGTCAAATTCTTCTTGCGACACCTTGTATATAAAATTTTAATGTTGTGGTTTTGAGTTTATTTTATTTACAACAGCAAAAATTTTACATTTTTTTTTGTCTTGAGATTTCTTTTATATCTCTAATGGAGAGTTTATACAACTTCTTTAGTCCAACTTCTTTCCCCTTTACCTCATAGTCTTTACCTCCGAGTTCACCTAATTGAAAATTATGGTTTATACAACTCTAGCTCTTACCTCTAGTTTGGAACAAGATACATAACCTTTCTAGTAATATGTTTTTACTTCTCACATAATTTGTTGTTTAAAATTAATCTATAATCACTATTTCACCCATTTTTATTACAAAAACTTATAACAGAATTAAGCAGTTTGCTTATTTTGACATTTTTAAGGTTAGGATACATGGCCAACTTTATGCAGGCCCGCGCATTTTACACCTGCATCTACCTCGCGGTTCTTTTTAGATTGTTTGCATATTGTCTAGTATCCGTCAGACGTCAGAAAACTATTGTCTAAAACGTCAAAAAAATACTGCGGGGTAAATGGAGGTCAAGGTGTAAAGTGCGTCGACCTGTAATAACGTTGTTCCCGTTAGAATAACATATTTTATTAGCCCAGGTAGTTCAAATGTTAAATACGTAGTTTAAATGTTGATTGCGTAGTTCAAATGTTACTGCAAAGAAATCTTACCTTTTAGTCTGTAACCTAACCATAAAAGATAAAATAGTTGAGGTAAAGACTATGAGAGACGGAGGTAAAGATTTTCTGTTTGAACGCTAAATGATATTTACACATATTTATCTTAGAAGACTATGAGGTAAAGGGGAAAGAAGTTGGGGTAAAGAAGTTGTGTAAACCGTGCATAAAACCCTACCATTGGCGCTTTACACATTTTGAAGTAAAGTAAAATATCAACAAGAAATAAAATAAAACCACAATATTTTGTACATAAATACTGTTCTTTAACAATGTTATAAACTATTTTGTCTCGCAGACGTTGAACACAATTTCTGCAGAAAAGAATTCAACGATTGTGTTTCCGTTGCCAATCGATATGATAACTTACTTTATGAAAGCCAAGGAGGCAGTTCATTCATCTAGTTCCTAATGCCTCTGAGAAACTGTTTGATACCTAATAATACTACTTAACACATAAAACTAAAAATTACCTAAATAATTAAAAATATGAACATAAAAATAATGATATTAATAATAAGAAGTTTAGATTTAGATGTTATATTTTTTCACTTCAATTTATTAATAAGTAACAATAATTATAATAAATGTTTTCACGTCGTCATGTAGACATTACTTTAGAAATAAATGTTTAAAAAATTTCTTATTCACTTAAGTACATTCAATGTAACTTTTTACTCTAAATAAAATAAATGTTACGTAAAAGTTTTTTGCATGATTTGGTTGGCTTTAAAGCAAAAAAATAAACGATCTGTTAAAACAACACAATTTGCCACTTAATCCTAATGCAATTTACAAACAAGGAAGCGAAAGGGGGTAAAGTTTCGTCTACTTCACACTAAAATCTTTGTTTTAGTAAAATAAAGGACGTTTATTGCATGACTATGGGTAAGTATTTTTTATATTACTTTTTTCTGACAAGAAAGCTTTTAAAACCTTAGTAAGTTAAGAAGAAAGCTTGGTAAACATGATTACCAATCGTTGTACAATGAACATGCTTTCGCATGTGAAAATTTACTTTCAAGCAAATTAAATTACTCTAGTGAATAAATATACTTTCTAAAACTAAAAGGTTTTAATTAAAATTTTTGATTAATTAAATGGTCGGTGGTCATTATTTGACCATTCTTCAACCCATATTTTCTGCATACATATCGTGAGGGTAATTTGTGTGTTCCTTTCACATACTTAAACTTTAGTTCTTTGTTTAAAATATGCCTGTTATGTTCAGAATATCTGGAAACGGCATTTTGCTATTCTTTTGAAAGGATAGCAAAATGAGACAGAAACGAGACAGGGAGTTACTGTAAAATGCAGCTTAATTTTCCATAGCTCTGTAATTTAGTGAATATTCTCAGGCATTTTACGATTGTAAAGGCTTACAATGAGATAAAGGATGTGTTTTAAAATGGATTTGCTAATTCATTTATTTAAAAATAAAGCTGTCCGTTGGTAGGGTTTCTATTTGATGTTTACAATTAAAACAAGGTTTGTTTACCCGGCGCATTCGCCATAATCAAATAGCTCATGAAACGGTATAAAAATGATTTCGCGACACAAGCCCTAGTCACTTTAAGGCTATAGATTCTTGAGTTTATTTTTTTTTCCTTTTCAAAAATGCAACTTTGTGTAAAACCCTTAAGTAAGCTTCACAATGAAAATTAGCTTGCATCTTGTAAGAATTAAGGTAGCTTGCAAGAGCTTGAACTATGTATTTAAGTTGTATAATTTACAATGAATTAGCTTGCATGAGCTAATTCATTGTGAATGATTTGGCTCAAATACATATTTCAAGTTCTTGCAAACTACCTTATTAATTCTTACAAGATGCAAAAGCTAATTTTCATTGTGTTACCCTTCATTTAAGACACAATGTTAAAAAAAAATATTTTATTAACCTTTACAAAAGAACAAACTGTTTAATTTAAATTTTAATACTTATAGCTATACGAATATGATGAAATTAATCATAACTAAAATTTATAAACAAATACATTGTCAAAAATGCATTATGAAATATGAAGTAGAATACCTACATATTTTGTTTATGAGTATTCACACGAGCACACTATAATACGTTTATCTACCTGTCTAACGCAAATAACTTTGGCTTTATAATCAAGTTTGGAATTTATTATACATCTAGGAATTTCCTCTTATCTATTATGTCAAATGAATATGAACAGCTGTACATACGTGATTAAATTGTAATTCATTGCTCGTTAGCGAAATGCTCCAATTCTATTAGGTAATATTTATTTGCCCTTTTTAGTACATACATGGACGCACACAGTCGTGCTCCTGTTTTTACGAAAATAGCAGTCCAATAGAAAATTGTCAGTTTGGGTTCGC
The DNA here is from genome assembly GCA_963920755.1 of Cartodere bifasciata. Taxonomy (NCBI): domain Eukaryota; kingdom Metazoa; phylum Arthropoda; class Insecta; order Coleoptera; family Latridiidae; genus Cartodere; species Cartodere bifasciata. The sequence continues at coordinate 15,931,318 of OY987194.1, read as the reverse complement.
TTAAATAGTGCAAATGTAACTATAGTATATTTTTTTTATAGAGAGAATTTTTTACCTTTACCTTAAAAAAATTAGTTACTGTTATTGGTTGCATGCTCCGTACACGTACACTAGAAAAATTCAAAATGGCCGCAGCAAAACATATGTTTTTTTTGGCATAAAAAAAACTTTGGTTATGCTTAACGTCAACTTCTATAGTGTCACTATAACAAACAAAACAAAAGTTGAACAGTTGAATTTTTTTTTAAATGTCAATATCTTGTCACGTCAACATGCCAGTCAAAATGCTTATAAAAGAAAATGTTAGTTTTATAACACCATAAACAAATTTTAAATCCTCTTTACCAAAAAGATAATTTTCTGGAATTGCTGTTAATGTGGATTGTGCATTGTAAACCTGTGTTTAATAGCTAGGCTGCTTCTGAAGATCCTGCTTTAAGAATCTTTTAAATAAATTAAGAGCATGGGACCGAAAGGGGGACTGGAATTGAACCATGAACAGGAACTGCAGAATTTGTTTATGCGAAAACTCTCAGGATCTAAACTAAAGTCCCTTCGCAAAAAAAGCGGCCAAATTTTGTATACATTATGCTTCACAAGCGGGGTTTTAATAAGTGGTGATTTTTGCGGATGACGCCGTTTTAACAGTGTTTAAACGGAGCTTATCTGTTCTGCAATTTTATAAGTTTGCCGATTGAATAGTTTACAATAATCCACCGATTCTTCTAAGTTGTGCCACTAAACAATTATTTATTTTATTTAATTAAAATTTATTTTATGTAACTACAACCTTTGAGAATCTAATATTATAATTTACAAATATTCTAAAAAGTCTTTCACTGCAAGTTAAATATTTTTTGCGCTACACTCAAATTGTTTTATTTCCAAAATGGCTTGTTCTCAAAGCTGTTTATTTTGCTGTCTGATGTTTCTGCAAAATGGCCAAAATATCCTGCTGCGGTATGAATCGGTGTGGCACAATTGCATTGAATTAAAAGGGGCTTCTCATTTCGGGTTTATATATAATTTTTTGCCACTTTAATGCTTCTACATAACTAATACCTCCAAGATGATTGAGAATCCCCTTTATGGCATCTACGGTATCCCCAACCGTTACCCAACACACAAGACACTTTAACAACTTGTTACTCATTAAGAAATAGGTGTATATGGACAAAAACATTAAATTTGTTTTGAATTTTAGTTTTTTGTGACAGATTTGTTTAAAACTTTCAGTTTTGACAAACGTTAGATTTTGAGCTTTGTTCGAAAATACAACAAAAAAGAGAAAAATTACTGAACAAACCCCTAATAGGCAACCCAAAAAACACATTTATCGTGTGGTCGGAGTTTCTCTCTATAAAAAAAATGAACTATAGCTTATTTTAACCAAAATTTTTTGATTTGGACAACTTTGTAGGGAAAAGATATATTTTATAGAGAATATGTATATTAATTTTAATCGACATTTTTTAAGCGGAATTATTAACTTTTTGTAAAGGGTAGTATTGTTGTTTAAATAAACAACACCAAACTTCGTACGCATAAAAAAACCCTATCCAACTTTTTACTTAAGGGACAAAAAGCTATTAATCCGTATTTTTTCGTTAAATCCACACCTAACAATTACAGTTCTAAAGTTCCTTAAATTGAAAAGCGTTCGGTTAAAAAACACTAGAAAATCTGATTTAAAATAACAATTCATAAAAACAAAACCACAATGAAACGAGTTTTTAACTCAAATTATTTGAACAAGGTTGTTGGATGTAGTTTAAACAAAAGCCCTTATTTGCAATATCGGTGGGTGCTTCAGTTCCGTCCGTGTGGAAGTACAGTCTAAATGGTTTCACAGTGCCTGAAGCAGAAGTTCAATCGACATTAGTATTAAAGAGGTAAATGGTTATGTGATATCAGGCATAAGTGACAATTTGAATAATCAGGTCAATCAATATGTGTCTCATTATCAGTAAAAACAAATGTTTCAAAAATGGATAGAATTTTACCCCATTTCAGGGCATCATTTTTTAAAAATTCAGGTACAGCCTGCTTGCCATGTTTGCTATGCTAATTGTTGCCCACGGTCGACGTACGTACGTTTGTCAAGCCGGAGCCCTAAAATCTACACTGTTGAACTGGACCGTTATCTAGCTCATAACACCCTACCTTAATAGCTGTTTTATATTGTAAGCTAGTAGTGGGAGACTGTTGTCGTTTGAGCTGGAAAAAAATATATAAAAGCCAGATTTTTTATATATGTTAAAACATGAATATGGGAACTTAAATCCACATTTTGCACACTCCTAAGGGGTGAGCTTTCCCCCCTATCAATTAAAAAGGGGGGGATTTTTGCAGTGTAAATTTTTCCGTTCCTATTGGTCGTAGATTTTTTATTTTTTTTGTATTGTGTAGCTAAAAATAATGGCTACAATTTTTATTTCAAATTTTTTTTTGTAACTGTTACAAAAAAAATATGATTGCCAAAAAACTGTTCCAAATTAGGGGTTTATATTTGTTTTTTTTTTCATAACTGACTTTTTGTATGCTTAATCAAAAATTACTTCCAATATTTTTTAAACATCTATTTGTTTTTTACAATAATCTAAAGAAAAAATTATGGTAAGTGCAGGCAATCCGTAGATATGGGGCCTCAAAGCAGGGTTGGCAAAAATCATGATTTTTTTAAAAAAATCAAAAATCATGATTTAAATCAAAAAAATCATGATTTTTTTGATTTATTTGATTTTTTCGATTTTTTTACCTAAAAAGTGGTATCTAAGATTTTTAATGTTAGTATTTTAATTCCAATAGGATTTTAGACTGGGTTTAACTTATCAGAATCAAAAAATCACAATTTTTTTATTAAAAAAAATTTAAGATTTTTTTAAAAAAGATAAGAAAACTAAAAAAATACCCAATAAAATGCATAATTCAAGATTTACCTAAAAAACTCTTTTTTAATTTAATAAGTCTAAATTACCTACTCCAAAATCTTATTGGAATTGGAGTAATAGCATTAAAAATGGTATGTAGGTACCTATTACTTGCAAGCTGATGCAAATGACGCAAAATGAGATGGTTTGAGTATTTTAATTATAAAATTTAACAAAAATTTACCTGTTCTTAGCGGGTGGTTTAAAAAGGGATTAGCTTTCTATTGTAATATTGTCGGTTTAACTACCTATTAGGTCAATGTTCAATAACAATTTGATAAATATTTAGGCTTTTTAATTTTTGATTTAAATCAATGATTTTTTTAAAAAAATCACTTGATTTAAATCGTGATTTAAATCAATTGATTTAAATCAAGCCAACCCTGCCTCAAAGCTTAAAAAGTTTCATTTTTTTGAGTGCGCTGGGTCAACTAATCTTTGGTATACATTGTAATTAGAGGTTGAAATTAAAAACAATTGCTCCTTAGGACTACATTAAAAGATAATAATACTATACAGGGTGTTACCAAATAAGTAGGAAAAAATTCAGGGGGTGATTCCTGAACCCATTTTAAGAAAAAAAGCATGTGTCCGAAAATCCTTCGTTTTTGAGATACAGCCCCCCCAAAAACCCCTAAAGAATCAGTTTTTTAGCTATAATTTCGAAAAGAATAATTTTTTCAAAAAAATTTGTAGGACCTATTTGATTTATCCAAATACTAGAAATATTTTTCCCTTTGTAAAATTTAAAAAAACGTGTTAATAGTGGGGGCTCTTAGGAGGCTGCACGAAAAAAAAAAGTCAAAATCGGGCATATGCTTATAGGAACTTTTTTTCTTAAAATGGGTTCAGGAATTACCCTCTGAATTTTTTCCTACTTATTTGGTAACACCCTGTATACTAAAAAAAAATCTATCAAACCCCCCCCCTAGGCCCCCCTTTTGTAAAAACTTACCATTTTTTTTTTAATTTTTCAGATTTCTTGTGAATTATGCATAAATATATTTAGATATACTTGTTAGTGCTTAACTAAATATTAACTAGAAGACCTCCGAAGGCCCCCCCTTTTGTATAAAACTAAAAAATTTGAATAAATGGCCTGTAGATATGAATTGCTTTAGATGAGATAGAGAAGACAGTTGCGAAAATCACGATAGGTAAAACGAACCTAAATGACTTAACAAAAAAATTTATAAAGGGGGCCAAAGGGGGCTGTCGGTATTTTTTCAGATTAGCACTGCACATAAATACACAATGTATATTTTACAAAAAAACCCAAAAACCGAACAAAAAATGTAAGTCTTTGCAAAAGGGGGCCCAGGGGGATCCCTTAGGTAATTTTTAGGTAGGCACTATGTTTTTATAGCTTAAATGGGTAATAAGAAGCATTTGTTTTAAATATTTTGACGAAAAAAACCAAAAACAGAACAAAAAATGTAAGTCTTTGCAAAAGGGGGACCCGGGGGGTCTCTTCGTTAATTTTTAGGTAGGCACTATGTTTTTATAGCTTAAATGGGTAATAAGAAGCATTTGTTTTAAATATTTTGACCAAAAAAATGAAAAACCGAACAAAAAATGTAATCCTCTGCAAAAGGGGGTTCCAGGGGGGGTCTCTTAGCTAGTTTTTTGGTAGGCACTATGTTTTTATCGCTTAAATGGGTAATAAGAAGCATTTGTTTTAAATATTTTGACGACAAAAACCAAAAACAGAACAAAAAATGAAAGTCTTTGCAAAAGGGGGACCCGGGGGGTCTCTTAGTTAAAATTTAGGTAGGCACTATGTTTTTATAGCTTAAATGGGTAATAAGAAGCATTTGTTTTAAATATTTTGACGAAAAAAATGAAAAACCGAGCAAAAAATGTAAGTCTTTGCAAAAGGGGGTCCCAGGGGGGGTCTCTTTGCTAATTTTTTGGTAGGCACTATGTTTTTATCGCTTAAATGGGTAATAAGAAACATTTGTTTTAAATTTTTTGGCTCTAATCACAATGTATACACAAAATATGTTGACCCAGCGAACTCATAAAAACGAAACAATTCAAACTTTGGAGTCCCATTTCTGCGGTTTGGCTGGACTTACCATAAAAAAAATTCTTGGTTATTGTAAAAGACTAATAGATCTTTAGAAAATATTCGAAGTAATTTTTGACTGCGAAAACAAAAAGCGAGTTATTTGTAAAAAACAAATATAATACCTATATTTTGACCAGGTTTTTGGCAATCATATTTTTTTTGTAACAGTTACAAAAAAAATTTTTTCATAAAAGTTGTAGCCACTATTTTTCATTACACAATACAAAAAAATAAAAAAATATTTACAATGCAAAAATCCCCCCCTTTTTAATTGATAGGGGGGAAAGCTCACCCCTTAGGAGTGTGCAAAATGTGGATTTAAGTTCCCTAATGCATGTTTTAACACATATAAAAAATCTGGCTTTTATATATTTTTTTCCAGATTTGCTATGATTTTAACCCAACTAGCATTTTAAGTCGCGGTTACGTAACGGCGACGTCAAAGTAATCTTTGAAGTAATTTTTACTAGTCGCCGCTACGTTGTAATTACGTAGTAGCTACGTGCCTGCGACCAAAGTGGGGAATGATTTTTGAGTAAATTTTACGTAATTGCGACTACCCCGGGACCTACACGGCGACGTAATTGGGTAGTAATAAAAACGTTAAATTTACGTAAAAATGTAGTTATTTTTACTTCCTTTTTTACCTACTGCATTTCAACATTTTTCTACCTATCTTTTTAGCATGTAATTGTTTATTTTTAACGAAACTATGGACACCGACTTTAACTCCAACATGGAGTTTCATTCTTTTTATCTTTTTAATTATACTTTTGATTGAAAATACCAAGCGTATCATAACTCGAAACCATAAACCCCTAAAATTTTATTGACAATATTAATATCCCTGATTACGAAAATAACAATGGCCCTTAAAAAAAGTTAAATTTAAATAATTTTTTTTTGTTTAAATTACCAAATTCATTAAATAAAAAATATTTCTTTTGGCTTAAAAATTTCCTATTTCTTATGGAAAGTTGTTGAAAAATAATTCTAACATGTTTTTTTAGTAAACTATCTATCCATTTGACTATTTTAAAAAATTATTGGTAAAATAAGATTAATGGCGGCAAAAATTATAAAATAAATATGGTGGATTTATCCAAAAATCGACAAAGGGTAACTTTTGAGACTTTAAAGTAATATTTACTGCTTGAAAGTCGCAAATACGTTCCCTTTTGCACCTATAATGCCTGCCCTAGACATACAGTTTGATCGTACGACCGATCGAAACGACCATCTGTGCAATTTTTTTGGTGCTTCCAGACGTTCAGTTCAACTGTAACTGCCAACTGCTTCCGACCGCATTACGTTTAAAAATAGCCAAATACCTAATCTTTCTTGTTTGATGAATGAAAGGGTAGGTATTTTACAACTTTACTATTTATTGCTTCAATGTCAAGACCATAAATAAAAGAAGGATTTAAAATGAATTATTTAATTCATAAATTTACAGAAATACCTACTATATTTTTAAATAATTGTATTATGTTCAAATGTTATTTATTGTTAAAATAATTATAATTTGTGTAAAAAGTACAAATTTTGATACATAATAGGGAACATGAACGTAAAAGATTTTGACCAAATTTTGCTTTTTAGATAAAGCGGTCAGAGTACGTTATTGCATATTATGATTTGTTTAAGCCAGCGACTATTTTTTAATTAATTTTTAAACTTTGGTGTAAACTAAAAACATCTCCCACTACTTTTTAGAGTATACGAGATGACGTTACAAAATTGATTATGTTGGCACTTTTGTTATGTTGTTTTAAAATCATGTGTAAAACATAATTTGACCTTTTAAAAAAAGTTAGCTAATTGGGTCCCTGGTCAAGTCCTACGTCACAGTTCACAAAAATGCATTAAAATAATGTCTGTGAAATTTATTGCCAACTTTGTACCTATTTAACCGACCTTGTATGTTTTAAGATAAGCTAGATTCAAACGGTGGCCCTTAAATTTACGTCAGCCTGTATATCCAGGTTTATATAGTACCCAAATGTGTAGATTAATTTTTTTCAGAAATAAATAAGCTGCGTGCTTAGTGAAATTGTCGTAAAATTTAGAAAATACATAAACAATGCATTGCTAAAAAATAATTTCAAGTTTAAACTAATATATTATACGAAAATGTTTATTGCTATATTTTTAAAATATAGTATGCCTATATTATTTAAAAAAAATACAATTTTGGGATATTAAAAAAACATCCATCACGGATTTTATTATATTTATCGTCACCCTAAGAAGAAAGTATTTACGAAGAACCCTCGAAATATGCAATTTTTTTTTTAATTGAAAATTTTAATTATTTAGAACAGTTAAAAGCAAATTTTTTTTACAAAATTTTTTACAAATCTCAACACTTTTTACAAAATCATTTTTATTCTTATCATAAATCTCAAAAGTATACAGAAATCCTCAGTAAATGAATGAATAAAAAATTAAAATATATTTGGTCGGATTGGAATTCTGACACGTCGGTATTTCTCTTCGATCGACTGATACGACCACAGTTTACTACGATCCTCTCTCCACACGTTCAGACGATCGTTTCAGATCAACAGTTCAGTTCAAAATACATACTTTCATTGCATGGTCTGGAGCGGGCTTACGACCAACGACGTACTGTTCAGATCAACTTTTACTACGATTTCTGCCCTAGACGCTTCAATCGGTCTGAACAGTACGTCGTTTCAGACGGTCGTATCAGTCGGATAGCATGGTCTAGGGCAGGCTTAAGTTAATATTACTCCAAAGTAGTATTTTTTACTTTAAAGTAATTTTTATTTTGTGGTTTTGGTTAAAATTACTGTAAAGTTCCAAAGTTAAGTAAAATTTACGTCAATATTACCGTAATAATTACGAAGCAGTTCCCAATTTATGGGACGTTCCTTTAACGTGGCAAAATATAAAAAAAATACTTTTAAGTAATAATAACTTTAAAGTTCCAAAATGCACGGTAAGCGTTACTAAAAGAATTACTTTAAAGTAATGGTTACTTTATGGTAGCCTAAAGAAGTTATAATAACGTAGTAATTACCAAATAAAATTACGTAATTTCGTAGTAATTAGATGAAGGAAAAATTACGTAACCGCGACTAAAAAAATTCCTTCATACACAATTTTACTTCAAAGTCAAAATTAGAGTAAATATTACTACATTTTTACTTAAAATAAGTCGCGGATACTATAGCCATAGTATCGGTGACTTAAAATGTTAGTTGGGAAGACAACAATATCGAACTATAGGATTTATGAATAAATTACCTTAGACGACAGTAAATGATGTGTAGCAAGAAGCTAAATAAAAAGCGTTTTTGCAAACTAAATGTAACCTCAGATGTAGCCGTGTGTAAATAAGAAGCATGAAATCTGAAAGTATTTAATTAAAGTTTAAAAGCTTAATGCTTTAATCTCAGAGGAAAAAAAATAAATGTAAACTTGCAAGGTAGGAAGCAAAGAAGCAGCCCCTTAAAATGAAATCTGAAGAGCATTGACATAATAAGGTAAGTTTACTTAGGTAATCAAAAATACACAAATTTAATGATCTTATGCAACAATAAACACATACCTATAGTTCATTTTTTTTATAGAGAGAAACTCCGACCACACGATAAATGTGTTTTTTGGGTTGCCTATTAGGGGTTTGTTCAGTAATTTTCCTCTTTTTTGTTGTATTTTCGAACAAAGCTCAAAATCTAACGTTTGTCAAAACTGAAAGATTTAAACAAATCTGTCACAAAAAACTAAAATTCAAAACAAATTTAATGTTTTTGTCCATATACACCTATTTCTTAGTGAGTAACAAGTTGTTAAAGTGTCTTGTGTGTTGGGTAGAGTGCCTCGATGTCATTTTGACAATTATTGTCGCCTTATAGAGTGACGACATGCATCATTTCTTCTCTGTCATACAGATAACGTCATTAATTGTGATTGTAAGTTGTAATTGTTGTGACTTTGGCTATAACGTTGATGACGTTATCTGTATGACAGAGAAGGAATGATGCATGTCGTCACTCTATAAGGCGACAATAATTGTCAAAATGACATCGAGGCACTCTAGTGTTGGGTAACCATAGAGGCCATAAAGGGGATTCTCAATTATCTTGGAGGTATTAGTTATGTAGAAGCATTAAAGGGGCAAAAAATTATATATAAACGTGAAATGAGAAGCCAAAAAGCCCCCTTTTAATTCAATGCAATTGTGCCACACCGATTCATACTGCAGCAGGATATTTTGGCCATTTTGCAGAAACATCAGACAGCAAAATAAACAGCTTTGAGAACAAGCCATTTTGGAAATAAAACAATTTGAGTGTAGCGCAAAAAATATTTAACTTGCAATGAAAGACTTTTTAAAATATTTGTAAATTATAATATTAGATTCTCAAAGGTTGTAGTTACATAAAATAAATTTTAATGAAATAAAATAAAATAAATAATTGTTTAGTGGCACAACTTAGAAGAATCGGTGGATAATTTTAAACTATTCAATCGGCAAACTTATAAAATTGCAGAACAGATAAGCTCCGTTTAAGCACTATTAAAACTGCGTCATCCGCAAAAATCACCACTTATTAAAACCCCGCTTGTGAAGCATAATGTATACAAAATTTGGCCGCCTTTTTTGCGAAGGGACTTTAGTTTAGATCCTGAGAGTTTTCGCATAAACAAATTCTGCAGTTCCTGTTCATGGTTCAAATTCCAGTCCCCCTTTCGGTCCCATGCTCTTAATTTATTTAAAAGATTCTTAAAGCAGGATCTTCTGAAGCAGCCTAGCTAATAAACACAGGTTTACAATGCACAATCCACATTAACAGCAATTCCAGAAAAATAATCTTTTTGGTAAAGAAGATTTAAAATTTGTTTATGGTGTTATTGACAACTGAAATTAGCGTTACGAGATAACTTCCAAACTTAAGTTTTGGGCGCAATTTTAAGATTCTTCAGATAGTAGCTGGGCGGGCTACATTAGATTTTTAGTGCATGTAAAAAAGTCAAAGTGACAATTTAAAGTAAAAACTTCATTATAAATTAAAACCGTAATAATGGACTTGCTTTGTGCGGTAAACAGAAAAAGATAATATTTTTTATCTATAAATTTCCCATACATAAAACTCTCGATAAAACTTTAAAGTTAAATGAAAATAAAAAATGGACAACCATACAAAAAAATTCTGAAAAATCGCATCAAAAAGGGGCCATCTAATCAAGACACTTATATTTCTAATGTAATTTTTTAAATTTGAGATAAGCGGGATTTAGAAGGCACAGTCCACTAACCTTGGGAAGTATTTACATTCTTTCGTTCATCGGGTTCCAACAAGTTATTTCTAAGCTTCCTTTTATTACCTATATTCATTTTCTGGACATGGGTCATAATAATCGACACATAATATGTGTGATAAATTTCATAAATGTGTTTCGTCTAGTAAGTTATTACCTATATTCGTAATCGAACAGATTCTTTGTGGGCAACATAATCATTTGGTTTTACTGAAGATACTAAGTGTCCCAAATACACGTGCACTTGTACAGCCGTTCAATATTAAAGCCGAAATTAAAATATTTTGATTTACTAGCAAACAATTATGTAAAACCGAAAAAAGAAGTAAGAAATTATGTTTGCAACAATTTTTTTTCTTAAATGACAGTTGTGTGACAGACAGTTGACAACTTGATTGACAATTGTTTACAATAAATCATTAAGCACACTTAAGTTAAATTCTAAGCACTTATGACGTCATTGGGCGCACACTAGCTACTAGATCTGTCAAAATTTAAGCCATTGTAGTTAATTTCAGTTGTCAATAAAACTAACATTTTCTTTTATAAGAATTTTAACTGGCATGTTGACGTGACAAGATATTGACATTTAAAAAAAATTCAACTGTTCAACTTTTGTTTTGATTGTTATAGTGACACTATAGAAGTTGACGTTAAGCATAACCAAAGTTTTTTTTATGCCAAAAAAAACATATGTTTTGCTGCGGCCATTTTGAATTTTTCTAGTGTAAATTCACGGGGCATGCAACCAATCACAGTAACTAATTTTTTTAAGGTAAAGGTAAAAAATTCTCTCTATAAAAAAAATATACTATAGTTATTGTATTTATTCAGGGTAATTTACAACTGCAAACCACAACTTATTTATTCTTTATTTATATTCTACGGATGTATTAACTGCATAAAAAATTACAATCAAAAACATGTTCTTTATTACTAAAATAATAAAAATGAATGAACTTTATTGATTAAAATGACCATCGACCGCGGGTGTCCTTCAGTCTAATGTGGTACTATTTTTAAACAATTTGCAATTTTAATAGCTTATGAATCCATAAATTACTGTTGTGGAATGCAATATTACTAAATTTTCTGATTGTTTATATATTTTATCGCCAATGAAGTTTTGTTTAAAATCAAAAATATTATTGCAGTTTAATCTTCGGTTAAACCTCGGGTTAAACAAAAACTAACCAAAGTAAAAATTTCTTAGCGTTTATAATAAAATAATATTTATTAAGAAATGGAATCAGCAATATGATTTGTAAGATGTAAGACTTTTAAATAAGAGGGGGTGAAGAATGAGAAAAGATAAGAAATAACAATTTATAAAAACTTACTTCTGACAGTGGACGGAATTAAAGTAATATCTGCAGCAAAAATACCACCGCATATCCTGTCAACGGTTGGAGTAACTCCTACAACTGGTCTACCAACATTGGAAGCCATTGGTATAATTAAATAGTCATTTTGACAAAAATTGGAACCTCCAGTGCTTCCAACCATTGCTTGAACGGCATTGTTGCTGTTTCCAGAAAGTGTAAATGATTGATTTCTTGGGTGAACTAAAATAGTTTAAATAAAGTTGTGTTAGTCGTTATTAATTATAATGTTTAATAGCAAAGCAATCAATAGAGATCGATAAATGATGTGAAACTATAAGTTTAATAAAGTATAGAAACTATCTACCAACCATTTTATTATATTATCGATTCGTATTAATTAATTATTAATGTGTACAGACAACCAACCTCAAACAAGAACAAAGAACTTCAAAACAAGCATAAAAGTTAATGGTTTTAATATTGATATTTAACAAATTATTAAAATCTACCATCAATAACAGCTAATAAAATCACCTAATGGGAAAGAATAAACATGGAACATTAGAATAAATACTATTAAATAAGAAACTTTTCGTAACAAGCAATTTTCTTAGCATGTCTGCATGGTATAATAATGAAAATTGGATATATTAGTACCTATTTTACAATTTAAATAAATTACATTAATTTTCCTCTGTCCTCTAGAGTGTTGATAAAAATGTTTTAGATCATCCGAAGGATTATCATAAATAAGTTACCTGCCTCTTTTTAGCCAAAATTTAAATTGATTTATTTATCAAACTTTTTTAAATTTATTTTATTTTACCAAAAAAAAAGTACTTACTCTAAAAAAAAACACATTTTAATGGTCTGTTAATTTGAAAGTACATTGTATCCAAAAATTAGACATTATTTGTGCAACTTACAATAAATACAAAAATTGGTAAAATTCTCTGAAAATTTAAATTGCTTGTTAAATTTTATGATGCGTTTGTATGATTGAGTTCAAGACAGTTCCAACTTCAAAATATAAATTGTATATTACCTGTATCTAGACATTGTGTGTACTGAATTCCACAAAAGTTTTTCTCGGTTCGTATGCAAATACTGTAGTCCTGGTTAGAAAGTTGAAGTCCATTGTTGAGTTCATAGTTGAAAGATTTTATTTGACCGGTGACACCGGTAAAAAATTGTAAACAACCATCTTCCGCTATAAAAATAAGGTTTGTTAAGCTAATAACTTTAGAGATACAAACAGGTACGAGTAAGGAGTTTAATAATTCTTATCATTATTTTGCGTTTTCTTTTTACTTAAAAAAAATAAAAATGAGGGTAAAAAAGATTAGAAACACTTATGTTTAACATTTCCACATTCTTTAATAATGTAGCATAGCTTACGTAACTTACGGAAAATAAAACATAAGAAATAATATACAAGGTGTTTAGTTTGCTTTTTTTGATATGGCAAAAAGCTGGGAAAAAACCAAAATATTCGGTTAAAACGGATTTTAAGTGCCCCCCTTCGTAAATAATGGCTATTTACCAAATGTTTTGGCCAACGATGATGAAATTTATACAATTAATAAAGGTAATAACATATTAAACCCATTTTGAAATTTGGGGCCTCTTTTAAAATGGGTTTAAAACTGATAGTATTAAAAATTTTGTAATTTTGTTTATTTTCTTAAATTCCCCCATTCAAGTAAAAACTCTTTTACCACATGAAATTTGTGAGAAACTGTACCGTTTACGAATGAACTACCTAAAACACTCTTAATGTACCCCATATTTATGCATAATACTAGACTTTCTTTTGAAATTTTTGTATCACTGACCACTGTCACTAAATTAAAGTAAGTTTTTTTGTCAAGTCAAATGCAAAATATGTGATACAGTAAGAGAGTTTTTGGAAGATTATTCAAAACGGCACGATTTCTCAGAAATTTTAATTATAAAAACAGTTTTTACTTGAATTGGGGTATCTAATAAAATAAAGAAAAGTACAACATTCTTAAAGGTAAAGAAATTACATGCAGTTTTTATCAACACTACCATGTTTAACCCATTTTAAAACGGGCTCCAAATTTTAAAATGGGTTTCAAATGACCGTTTTTATTACCTATTGATTCAACAAATTTCATGATGGTTAGAAAAATCATTTGGTAAATATTTACGATTACGTGTTTTTTTCTGATGGGGGGTACTTTTTCAAAAAACTGTTTTTATCCGAATGTCTTTTTTCGAGCTATTTGCCATATCAAAAAAAGCAAACTAAACGCAGACACCTTGGTGATTTGCAATTTAATTAATTTAGATTGCAAATTTGTTAGCAAACTTTTTATTTAAACAATCAAGTATTGCTTTAATTCTTTAATGACCTTAAAAGGAACTAGAAGGTCTATCTCTTTCTTAAAATAGATACAAAGAAATTAGAACTCTTGAATTAAAGCAGAACTTTGCAAGACAAACCCGGAACATAATAAAGTTAAAAGTTTGAGTTTGAAAGCTCTTTGTATTCATATTCAAATTATACGATATGTCATACTGATGATACCAAAAAAAGATCAAAACAGCTGTCTTAAAGCTTTTTATCTATGCAGATTCAAAAAATGTTTCTAAATTATATATGTGGGGATGGTCTTTTTGCAAATTGTACGCCAATACTTTTTGATTTGTTTTAGTTCTCCAAAAAACTACTTTTGTTTAAAAAAACATTGATATTTGTTTCTTTAGTAAATAAAACAGTTACCTGTGGTTATATTTCCTTCCCCTATTGATTGTTCAGTCGTCATTAAACCTTGTAATTTGTTCAAGATACTAAAGGGTTCATTATGTCGCAATATTGAAATTACAGGAGAACACATAATTGATAGGCGAAGCCACAAATCTGCGAGTATTGATCAATGTAGGTAATCAATAGTTACCATTTTCTCAATTGTTTTCCAACTTGTGGTAAACAGAATGTTGAACAGAGATAGCAAATCGAATATCATTTTCGTAAGGTAAGTTAATTCATTTTTTTCACGACCGGGCGCAATAGTGCACTTTTTGGCCCGCCTTTGTGAACGTAAAGTCAGGTTTTTTCGACCATGGGCGTCTTTTAAGCCCGCCGGGCGCAAAAGATATTTTTGCGCCCGCAAAACAAAATGTCAAGATGATAGATCAATTAAAAAATTCAAATTTTTATAATTTTTTTCACGACCGAGCGCAATAGTGCACTTTTTGGCCCGCCTTTGTGTACGTAAAGTAAGGTATTAAATATTTATTTTTTTCTAACTTATATTGTAAGACTATAACAAGAATATTAAAAAATGTTGCGGTCGTGAAAAAAATAGTGTATATATCACGGGCGTAATTGTTTTACGCCCTTGAGTTATTGTAACACTCGGCTTCGCCTCGTGTTACAACTATATAACTCAGCGGGCGAAAAACAATTGCTTTACGCCCTTGATATATAAATAACTATTATAATGTAAATAAAAAAAAAAAAATACGAACAAGTTAGAATTAAGGTGCTGCCAAGAATTCTTAAAGATAAAGACAAATTTAACCATGAAATATATGTAGTGTATTTTATGGATTTTACGTAAGCAATGCGTATTGCCATAAAATTATTTTTATGGAAATAATTTGGCGAATACGTCGAATAAGCATTCTTAAACTAGCAGGAATAACTCGTAATTTAATTTTTGTAATTTTATTCCTACGTGAATACAACATGGCAAAAGCGCCGGATTAGCACTTTTATTAAACATTATAATGTTGCCTTAACCTCAAGGTTTAAAGTAAATTAAAATTAATGTCAAAAATACATACCTTTAAGAGGCGAATTACATAAGACTTGGGACACCTTAATTTTCCAATTTCTCGGATATGATTGGCCGCTGGTTATCACAGAAAGAGTTACAGGATTTGCTTGCCCCATTCCAGCATCGATATACACTAAAATAAGTAAAATATTGAGTATTGACTATACAAAAAAGAAGTTGCGTTATCTTACTGTGATTTCCGTCATTAAATCCACAAATTGGAGGCACAGGACTTCCTCCAGAAACAATAAATTGATCAGAACTGCAAATATTGTTAATTGGTTCTGGGCCCATAATGTTTAGTTGTTCAAAGTCAAGTCTGAACTGGCACACGTTGGGATTGGATTTAAGAAGAGTTACTTGACATGAACCAACATTATCAAACATGTTTGGGAAATTGCTATTGACGAAATATGTCCCGTTTTCTATTATTGTCGAACCACATGTCGACATAACTAGAAACATCATTTATTAAGTCTTAATGGTAGGCTAAATTTAAGGGGAGAATACCAAGTGGCCGCATCTACCTGAAAAGACTACTAGGTGGCCGCGCCTAATTGCAGGGTGCATGGTCGAAGTGGCCGCGCGATATTTCTGGTTTGGTCGTAGTGGCCGCGACTAATTAACTTCCTTTTACCTAGATTTATTTTTCTGTATCCGATGTTTTATTGAGTTATGATAATAGAAAATTATAAAACAGAGAATTCTTTGGATAATATACAGACTTTTATTATCATTAAAACAAGCCAGCAACGTTGAAAGTACTCAATGCATGTGTTTTTAAGTTTTATTGTTACCGACAGACTTTTTTAAAAGCACTGGTGGACACATCCACTGGGGGACACTAGGTTAGGTAGGTTAGGGTAAGTTTTGCTGCTAAAAAGAATATTTAAACAAATGTGCTTGTCACCAAACTGCAATGTAAATATTTTTTTTAATAAAATATTGATAGTTATCGTTGTTATTTTAGAAAAATAAAATTCATTTGGTGTTTCTACTCATCTATAAATTCTATAAAACTTCTGAGACAGCTCCTTTTCTACCTGCTAAACATGGAAGCAGGTAGAAAAGGCACCGCGGCCACTTCCACCATGACCCATGCAGTAGAGTGCGGCCACCTCCACCAAATCAACCCTCATTAAATTTTATAGCGCGGCCACCTCGTATATGCCCAATTTAAGACCATCTTATGGACAAGTAACAGTTACAGGTTTATAAAGAACGACAAGATCGTCTTTATTCCATTAAAACATTTATATGTTTGTTGGTCTGCGACTGTTTTATTTAACACACAAAGAGTTGCCCAAATAAAAAGTCTTACAGCTGGTCGAATAAATAAAATGACAACCGTACCATGCGAGGGATGCAATATTTTTAGGTCTCTTTTTAAACCAATTTTGCACTACAACAGGTTTTTCACAAAGATTGAATTTAACTGGAAATATTCACAACTTTGCTCTATTTTACTTTAATCCATATTAAATTACCTAATGTAACTTGATAAAAGTAAGGATTTACTTAATTGAAGTTCAGCAGAATCTATGTTAAACGTAACTATGGTATAAGCTAGCATAATTAAATGCAGCGAGGAGCCAAAAGAAAATCAAAAAATAAACCAAACCCAAACAACAAGTTTCAAAATAAACTTAACCAACTTACATACGCAACAAGTACCATACCCATTGGCACAGGATCCTATAGGAATTCCCCCTTTTGATTGGCATTCAATATCATTTACGCAGGTACCATTGTCTCCTGAGGACCCCACGCAATTCTGGTTGTCAAAATTTACCAGCGTAAATAATGACAAAACTGAAAAGAAAGTTGTGCGTAAATAATTATTGCTTTGTTTTCTTTAAGATACAAAATTAAATATTTTAATAAAAACAATAAAACTACACAAGATCACGAAAATATACTCATGCAATTTACTTTCTTTTTAACTGCAATTAAGAGTATTTTTCTCTACTCTAAATAATGAGTTGTTAATAGGCATAAATATTAAAGGTGCGGTTCCACAGATCTTGAGTTAGAAATAATAACATGAACTTAAAGTCCTGCGCAGGATTTTTGCACCAGCTGCGGACCGTGCCAAACTAACACTCTATGTATCGGCAAACAATGCTATGTATGTAGAATATAAATCTATCATAAACGTAGGTAGGTAGATAATACACAGGTAGATACTTTTTTTTATCTATATATATATATAAGCATAAAAATGTAAAATGGCGAATGCGCCGGATTATTACATAATAATTAATAAATGTATGACATTTTTTCGATTCAGTTATTTTTAAAACAATGCAGTTACTACACAGCATAGGAACATTTTTTTACCAATAATTACTTTACGTAGATGGAAAAAAACTAATGACTAAGTGACTAAAATTTTGGTATATGTAGATGCTTATACAGAGGATGGTTTTTTTTTTTAATTTTTAAGTATCCATCAATGTTACCACACAACTATGTATGTAGAATATAAATCTATCATAAACGTAGGTAGGTAGATATTTCACAGGTAGGTAAGTACTTTTATTTACAACTGCATATGAAATAACGACATTTCTGACTTTTTAAAAGTTGGAAAATGTCATATTATTAGTTTTATTAAGCTGTCACTTTCCACCCGGGCGGAAAGTAACTACTTTCCGCCTGGGTAATGAAAAAATGTCTCAATCAGAAATAGGAATTTTTTGGTGGGAGCAAATCCTCTTCGGCCTTTTGCGCACACTCTTTAAATTCTGTACCTTCGTCATCACTATCCGACATTATGGTTTTTTAATATTAGTTGGTTTAAAATAATGCGAGAAATGACGTTTTTTGAAAATTAAAAATAACTATTTTTTTACTTAGATGTCAAGCAATTGTAATGTAACCAAGGTAATGAATTAAAAAAAATAATCATGTTATCTAAGATGTTAACAATAAATAATATTAATTTGCAAAATTAAAGCTTTTTAAAATTAAATATAAACGTACACAGTTGTAAATAAAATAGTATACTAACCTCGGTGGAAATTTCCTTTCTGTCTCGAGAAATGGTTTACCGCGGCGCTACGCGCCTTGGTAAACCATCTTTTTCTCTCGACAGAAATGAAACCCTTTCCACCCACGGTAGTAATATACTATTTTTCTAGGAAAGCATAAACATGAAAAATGGCAAATGCGCCGGATTATTACATAATAATTAATAAAATAATTGCTTTGCTTTTCTTCTAATACATTGCTGATGTGCATATTTTTGCAGTTTGTTTTACTGAACTTAGGGTAGTTAATTGATTATGATTAAGGATCCAAAGTTTCCTATTCCTATATCTATTTTATAAAAAAGACCTTATTTTTACGGGAACTATGTTGGTTTATGTAAAATCTTTTGTAAGAAAGTTTAATAAAAAAAGAGATCAAAAAAGAGTTTTTTTTTAAATGATTCTGCTTCTTAACATGAAAGTAAAAATTAAAATGTTCTGCTGTAAAAGTGACAATTACCAAGTGAATAAAATGGATCCTCTTTTATACCTTATAGCAAGGAAATGGAAAATTCTAACTTTGCATAATGCTTCCTGAATTCTTAATTGTGTTTAATGTACGTTAAAACGAAACCCTTTTAATCGAAATAATGAGATAATAAAAATGAAACGAGGACAAACAGATTAATAGGAACATTTAGTAATAGAATAAAGTCTCATTATCTTCATTATAGTCTATTATAATATCCTTTGGAGAATTTGAAATTAAGGAGAAAAAATATAGTTTGGTTTAAACTCTGAAATAATTGAAACGATCGGCATATTGTATTTTACTTTTTAATTTAAAATCATATATATACCTATCCACATTTAAATTTTAGTGTGGGTAAAATGCCCAAAAATAAATTAATAAAAATTAAAAAGAACAAAAATTATCTCAATGACGTCTATGATTTTTAAATAATTTATATATACTTAATGTTTATGCAAAAATTACTTACAAAATGCGGGTTACAGTCATTTTCAGAATAGTTAAAAAAAACTGATTACCAGTATCCAATAAAAAAAAAGTTAAATAGATTCAATATTCAATTATAAAAATGCAAATGCGACCAATCGAATAACCAAATGACGCTTCACAAATTTTATTAACATTTTACTCACATCTGCTATGCCTTCCAAATAGTGGCTCTTTTTTCGCATGATAATTTACTTGCGGTAATGATAAATCCACATATTTTCTGTTAAAAAATCCATTTTGAGCATTGCACATCACAAAACAAAAAAACAAAATTATTAAAATTCTCATGATCGATGAAGAATCTTATCAAAAATATTGACTTTACTAAAAAAGCATGCCGCTGGTTTTATCTTTATATAAGTTTATATTTCTTTTGTAACCCCTCTTAGAAGACAAATGTGTATTTTTCATGCACGGTGGATCACAAATAATTCTAAATGAATGACATTTTTTCGATTCAGTTATTTTTAAAACAATGCAGTTACTACACAGCATAGGAACATTTTTTTACCAATAATTACTTTACGTAGATGGAAAAAAACTAATGACTAAGAGACTAAAATTTTGGTATGTAAATGCTTATACAGAGGATGGATTTTTTTTTAATATTTTAAGTATCCATCAGTGTTACCGTACGGGTGGTGTGCAAATTTTGAGAATCCTTTATAAAATGGTACCTATCTTATTTTTTTCAAGTATTTTGCTTATTGAATTCTGTTCTGCTATCGATTTAAATGTAACTAGAAGTAAAATTTAAAACGTTTATAATATAATAACGGTTTAGGCCTCGGTTTAGGCCAACCAAAATAAATATTTAATTTATTTATTTTAAACGTTTTTTGTTAAAAGGAATAAGAATAGAATATGTATAACTTATTGTAATTTAATTTTATAAAAAATATTACCGTAATAACAGACCTAATATAAGATAAATATAAGGCCAGTTAGTAATTTAGGTATACAAAGTATTCTTTATAATTCCACAGAACAATTCAATATGCAGTATGCATCAACTTTCTACTTTAGTATTATAATAATTATTGGTATTAACCCTGTAGCAACTGACAAAATCCAACAGCATTTTAATTTTTGGCGTTAAAATATGTATGTTACACTTAGTTAGATACCTACAAACAAAAATACCTGAAACAGTTTTAAACAAAAGAAAACGTGTTTGTTTAAAACTTGTCAATTTCATAAAGGATAAAGGCACAAAATAATGATGTAAATGCTGCAATTGTATTTAAAATTGTACGTAGAGAATACATACAAGAATGAAAAGTATTATCAATTAAAAAAAAATTGTGCTAAATTTAATGCACATTTTTAAATACCAACTTATAATGTTAGATTTATGAACTTGTAATTTAAAAAGTTAAACGAAAGTATACATTTTATCAAAATACTTATGACCTTTAGCGTCGACGACCACCTTCGTGGTCGTTATACTTGCTTGAAAAACGTCAGATGTGCGTCAGATAAAATCGAGTCATTGTGATGCTGGTGGTCATCCTATTCCCAAGTATAACGACCGCGAAGGATGGTCGTCGACGAGAAAGATCCACTTATGTATTTATTTACATTGTGATTAAGTCCCTACAAATAATACGCATAGAAATTTGTATGCTTCAAATACCGTGTTATTTTGGTTCAGCAATTTTTTAGTTTCCATGGTTTTGATGACTATGAGTCAAGAAGTAATTGTCGAGGCATTTGTCAAAATGTCAAAGCCATAGAACCTATTCAGGGTATAGTTCGTAAGTCATTTTGACAGTTGCAACAATCATTTTCTATGACAACGAATTGTGTCGTTTTCTGTCACTTTGGTTTACCAAAATGACTTACAGACTATACCCTTAATTGGCTGTTTTAGCTTTAGTTACGTCACACTAATACGGTGTATTTGCAGCAAAAATAGTATAAATAAAATAAACGTCCGTCAAAACGAAAGTTTTTTAAATTTCTTCCAACGCAACGATCAAAGATAGAATAAATATGTATAAAGATAATGCATATGTGATCAACAAAATTAACAAAATGGCAATATAATTAACTGTAATTAATTAAGTTTACCAGGGACTGCAATTAAATCGTCTATTTTTCTTTATCTGTGAATTTGGATGGATTTATCTTTTTCTCTGAAGAAAAAAGTTAAGTTAATTTTGATAAGTTATGTAACGTAGATACTACCATGATCA
Organism: Cartodere bifasciata; assembly: GCA_963920755.1. Lineage (NCBI taxonomy): Eukaryota > Metazoa > Arthropoda > Insecta > Coleoptera > Latridiidae > Cartodere > Cartodere bifasciata. Next base: position 15,909,700 of record OY987194.1, on the reverse strand, counting down.
TGATAATATTTAACTAGGAAACATATTTTATACAAATAAAAAGAAAATATGTATAATTTAAAATTACATAAATAATTTGTTGTTTTTTTTTAAATGTATGACTTGCGCATAATTATTGATGGAAGTGTAATTAAATACAGTAAATATTTAAAAGTGACCATGGTTGTCCTGTCCATTTTATTGCTACTTTGTATCTTTGGTTCTTATACTCTTCGCTTTTTTTTAACATGAAGACAACGTTAAGAGACATCTTCCTAAAAAAATAAACAATGCGCTTTAAAAGTAAAGATTTCATTTAATTTACTGGCAAAGACCAGTAAATTTAATGGAATCTGTCTCAATAGAAATGGCTTTTTTAGAATCAGCAGGAATATACTAAACTTTCTACTTCCACATTGAGATGGCGCTCGAAGTTCCAAAGCACGTATATGATAAAGCCAGCGAGAACTATCCGATGTATTGTTAAAATTCTGTGGCAGAAGGCAAAAGGGGATAAATATAATTGTGCATGTCACCTTTAAACTGGTGTTCTTACTAATATGAAAATAATACAGTGACGTTAATGAAAATAATGGGCCAACCTCGGAATTTCTTCCAGCTGGCTGAATTTTTGCATACACGTTCGTTTTGACATACTAAAACTTGTGTCAAAAGACTACCTCCAGCTAGTGTGAGCTAAACTTTTTATGCGAGGTCAAAGGTCACGAAAAATAGTTTCTGGCCCATAACTTTTTTCTTATGCTTCTGATCCTGTTTGGAGTTATTACCAAAATTATAGATAGAGCTTACTTTTTGCTATAATATTGGTTTTGAGTGACACTTTTAAAATTACCCCTTTTCACGATAGGGGGCGAAAACTGAAGCAGTGACATAGCGCAGTGATATAGCGCTAATATCGCGACATTTGATAATTATAAAAAGTTTTTCTTGTAAATCTATTTCTTAGAACTCATTTAACGATTTAAGAAGAAAAACTATTTCTTTTACCCCCTAGGGGTTAGAATCTACCCCTCTTCTTTTAGAAATTGAACATTTTTTTATGAAACACTGTCAGGGTTGATAATGATAAAATGTATCGTTTCCTACTAAGGGTATAGACCGTAAGTCATTTTGGTAAACCAAAGTGACAGAAAACGACTAGTTACACAATTTGTTGTCATAGAAAATGATTGTTACAACTGTCTCTTTAGTTTACCAAAATGACTTACGGACTATACCCGATTATATTTAAACTCAAATTTGACAAAAACAAACCCATTCAACCTATATCTTTTTCAGAGAAAATATTTAAAAATAAGATTTATTGAATTTCATTTAGTATAGCAGAAATTTGTACATAGAATAATATTTTTTTCTGGAATAAATATAGGTCAAATGGGGTTGTTTTTGTTAAATGTGAGTATAAATATGATCAATTTCTGGGAAATGACACATTTTGTCATAATCAACCCTGACAGTGCTTCATAAAAAAATGTTCAATTTCTAAAAGAAGAGGGGTGGATTTTAGCCCCCAGGGGGTAAAACAACTAGTTTTTTTTCTTAAATCGTTAAATAAATTCCAAGGAATACATAAGCAAAAAGAAAATTTTTAAATTATCAAATGCCCCGACTTTAGCGCTATATCAAATATGGGGTCATTGCTTGAGTCCACGCCCCCTATCTTGATAAGGGTTAATTTTAAAAATGTCACTTCACGTCAAGATTATAGCAAAAAATAAGTTCTATAATTTCGGTAATAACTCCAAACAGCATCAGAAGCACCTGAGAAAAGTTATTGGCCAAAAACAATTTTTCGTGACCTTTGACCTCGCATAAAAAGTTTAGCTCACACCAGCTGGAGGTAGACTTTTAACACAAGTTTTAGTTCGTCAAAACGAACGTGTATGCAAAAATTCAGCCAGCTGGAAGAAATTCCGAGGTGAACCCTTTATTTGGTTGGATTAAAAGTTATTAACGCAATTGAATCGAAAAGCTAAATGAAAAAATATAGCTCATGTGAATTGTAAAAATTTGAAGATTTCTACGAGGATATTAAAATGTGATATTTGAAAAACACATTTTTTAAATTTCAACATACTCATTCCCTTTTGCCTCCTTACCACAGAATTATTAATTATTGGGTAGAGAACAGAATTCATCCCAGTTTGTTTTACAAATATTGTTGCTTATTTTTTAGTTTATTTAAAAATACTTTAAACAAATATGAATGACATAAATTATACGATAAGTTTAAAATAACTAGAATGGGTAGAAGTCGGAATGGGTAGAAGTCGAAACGCATAGAAGTTACTCTTCGCAAATAAGTAGCTCGAGTAGAATTCGAAATCGGTAGAAGTGTAGTTTTATATTTTGTAAATCAAAGCTAAATCAATTTTTTATATAATTGCTACACATTCTATGGTATACTTTTCGCAAGAAAACTATTATAGGAATTAATAGTATATAGTAAAAATTATGTGAATAAAATCTGCGAAGAGTGCAAACTATTAACAGAAAACACGAAGAATTTTGTTAACGAAGAGGATAAACGTCAGTTCTGACGTTTAGGATATTTAAGGATATTTGTTCTGACAGCTGGCTTTGTTTCTTTGTTTGAAATATTTTTGGCATGGCCTTCTTGACCGACGCGTTTTGGACTTAGAAGTTTTTTGCTACTGAAATCTTTTAGTTTTTGTTTTTTTAACCTAGCTAACTTTACAAAAAATGAACCAACATTTTTAATGGAAAATTAAATTTTTATTAATTTTGTAAAAAATATTTTTTTTGTAGATTGAATAATAACGGAGATAGGAGGTTCTTTTGTGCTGGGGGGTAATTGGGGGGTCAGACAAAAAAAACTAAATAATACTTTTTTGTGAAGAATTTAATTGTCTATACTTTATGTCCATTAATTTTTTTTGTAAATTTAATAACAGTGTAGCTACGATTTTTTTTTCATTTGGGAGGCTGAAAAGGGGGCTTTGCAATACTTGGATTCTCGTCAAAAACAATAGGGTTCTTCCTCTTATAGGGATCGATTTTTCCCTAAAATTTTAATTGGATAGGAGTTTTGGTTCTTAAGATAGCGTGTTTACAAGAAACGTGACATACACCAGACCGACCGACCGACCAACGGACGGAAAAAAAATAAAAATCTTAAAAAGTCATGAAACGCACGAATCAATCAAAAATTTTTGCTCTACGACGTAAATTGACGATTGTAGGATTTTCTGATCGATTGCAATATACTCTTCGGACCTAGTCTTGCGAAGAGTATAATAATAAAATTAAAATGTATATATTTTATCGAACCATTTCACTTATAAGGCGCGTTTTTTTGGTCAGTGAAAGAAGCATCTTCCACTGACCAAAAAAATTTTTGCTAATGCGGTTTCTTGCGACGGAAGCAACTTCCACGAACTTCCAAAGTCTGCTGCCACAGAGATTTTTAAAACATGAAATAAATAATCTGTGGAGATTGTAAAGGGTGCTTTAATGATGATTTAAGGTTATTTTTGGACTATGGAAAAATTATTACGTTATTTATGCAAAAAACCGATCAAATTGAAAGAAAAGTTCATTCTTACAGAGGACTTCTACTTGTGGAAGTTGACCAAAAAAACGCGCCCATAGTTTTTGGGTTTTATCCCTACATTGCTCTCGTAACGTGTGTGCTATACATTTGCTTGCTTATTCACGAATTTCTTGGCTGACTAAAATAATTATTATCTACCCATGAAATCAACTATGAATATCAATTGTAAATAAGTCAATCAATGTAGAAAAAAAAAGCGTTAACGACCAATTAAAAAATGTCAATAGAATGGTCTTCAAAGAAATAGATGTGGGATGATGCCCCATCGATTGATACTGGAGCATTGTTTTTCATCATTTGAAGTGACTGCTCATGTGGAAGTGATTAATTTTACACCTTGTTTAACGAGACTAACGATGTTCTTTGGCGTACCTTCGTAGGTTGATATCCAGATCTAGCATAATCTTATAGCATTTACACGCGACTGATTAATTAAAAATTAATGAATAACTAGCCAATAAATACGTTCCCGGCACTACGGGGTGTCGAGATCTGTGGAAGCATCACATTAATATGTCTTTAGGAAAATGTTTTTTTAAATTTATTTACCATTGAACCAATTATTAGACCAACATACTAGAATAATGAATTATTATAATTTTCATTAATGCTATAGAGTTTCAAATTTACAGATTCGAAGATCTGTGCTCCCAAAAGCTCGAAAATTTCCGTTGAGCTCCCGTCAATTCTACCAAATAGCACATTTACATGAAGGCCTCATCTTATAATAAAACTAAATGTTGTTTTAAAAATTAAAAACATAGATTTGATGTGATTAGGTTATGGCTCATGTATTAATGTAAGATTAATTTAAAAGTTCATGTTCAATTTGATTTAAAGAAATGTGGAAAACATTAGAGAGCCCAAATCCATTTCAATTGATTATTTTCGACACCATGTGAGTTTGGTCTACCATCTACTAAATAAGCAAAAAATCTCAAGCCATCCTATCAACTTTTAATAGGTAAACGGTATTTAAATGACTCACTGACCTAAATTGGTTTGGTATGTTTCATTTTCAGAATTTCTTTTTTTTTAATAAGTTAGAAAGAAGTTTTATAAGTTCTTATTTTGTAGAAAAAGAAATTAAACAAATTGAACCTGTTTATAAAGAAATAAAATCAAATACAACAAAAAAATTAAGAAAGAAATAAATAATTAGCAATTATCCCCATTTTATTAGAAAAAAGTTCTTGCTTATTATTACATCAGTTTCTTTTAACTTTTTATTTAATTTATCAAAAAATAAATAAAAACACTTGAATGCAGAAAATTCTTAAAAAAAATATGCATCTAAATTTTTAAAACAAAAACTTAATTTACCTACTACACACAAAAAAAGAATAGGCCGTATCCATATCTTCAACAATTTCTCCATTCTTGCAACATAGAAAAAAATATTATGTCTACTCTACACGTAGCTTCTTGCTAGCTTCTAGAAGCTAGCTTCTCCGCTGCTATTGAAGGAAATCAAGCACGGTTTGATTTCTTTTAGCTTCCTGTGCGCGCGCATACCTAAAACATTTGAATCCTCCAGTAGCAGCGAAGAAGCTAGCTTCTAGAAGCTGGCAAGAAGCTACGTGTAGAGTAGACATTATAAACCATTGATATAGAGACGTGGCGTGGCAGCGTCAGAAAGTATTCATAGATATTTACACGTTTTTATGTCGATGGTTTATAATTATTTTTTTTAAATTGCAAGAATGGAGAAATTTTTGAAGGTGTTGTTTTGTTTTTGCATATTGCATATTTCGAATGAACGAATGCACCCAAAAACAGCTGTAACTTTTTAGCTGTGATTTATTGTACCACCACAACTTTGACTAAGGCTCTTCAGAAAATTGAAATGAGCAACAGTCGACATTTTGGGTCCAGTTGCCCATCTTTCCGATTTTTTGCATGACTTTCCTTGCGGAAAAAAGTCTTAAAGGCTAGAGAGCCTATAGAAGAAAGAAAATTGACAGATATTGGCGCTTTATTTAGTGGCGCCATGCATCATTCCATCTTTGTCATACAGATTCTGTCATCTATTAGACTATTATAGTAATTGTTCTCACTTTCCTAAGTATGTTGATGCGACAATATCCGTCAATTAAACATATTGGCACTCTATTAGAGACAACCATGTGGACCCAAAATGTCGATTTTTGCTCATTCCTATCTAATTGAAAGTCTTACCCTAACACTGGTATGCCTGAGTTCTTTCAAAAGTTTTTCTTCGGCTGCGAAGTAAATGTTTTACCAGTATATGAAAATCGGCCATTGACTCGAAAAAATGAATAATCACATCTTCCATTTTATAATGTTCATTATGTACGTACCTATTTTTAAAAGGGAGTGACTAGAGAGCCTACCGGTAGGTCCTCTAGTCTGAAGGCTAAAGAGCCGACCGGTCGGCTCTCTAGTGTTTTAGCGCTAAAGAGCCTACCGGTCGGCTCTTTAGCCTTGTGGCTACAGAACCTACCATTTCTTTTATACTAGTTACCATCTTTTTTGTGCAATTTGAAATTAATGTTATATACCTACAAATAATTATTTTGCATATGAATCAGTTTTTACATTTTTATTACCTAAATTTTACCGCGCTTTGTTTCTCAATTAATTTAATTATAAGTTAATAAGTTTAGCATAGTAGGGTAAATTTAGTATTTTTGTTTATTAATTTACTTTGGTAAATGTGCATTTGGTGGATATATTAAATCTTCATGTGTTCTTATTGTCCCCCTGATGAACAATGAAAGACCTGGTTTATTATTATCAATTTGCCAAATAAAGTTTACTTTAATTAACAACGTCAAAAATTTTTAAAAGGAAGTAAGGGTATTTTTTAAATTTCTTTTATATTGTAAAACAACAGTAAATATTAAAACTGTAAATGTAAATTAATAATCTAGACGTTATTACAAAAAAATAAATACTTTTAAGATAACTTAAAAATGCAATAAAATAATACTTTACTTAAGGTTTGGTGAGTCCATACCCTTAAGAATTAAAAAAACTTCTTTAATAACTTGGCTGTTTGTTGTAAATCTTAGATTCTACCATTTTATATTAATAATGCACAAAAAATATGGTTACTGTGATTTTCTGCCAAACCAGTACACCGATTAAAATTTTATTTTTAATAGTCGCAAGCATAGATATCAACGATATTGTTATTTTGTTCTAATTTTTTTTTTATGAAATTCGGTCTGCCCGTAACTGAAGAAAACTCTAGTAATGCCTGTATATTTCTTTTATTTTGACTTTTAATTTATTTTTTAAATTTGAATTTAAATAACCTCGGTTAACAACTTAAACTTTGAAAGTTAATTACTTAAAGAGTAAACAAACTAAAAGGGTAGGTTCTGTAGCCCGAAGGCTAAAGAGCCGACCGGTAGGCTCTGAAATATCGGCTACAACACCTACCGGTAGGCTTTTTAGCACTAAAAGACTAGAGAGCCGACCGGTCGGCTCTTTAGTCTTCGGGCTAGAGGACCTACCGGTAGGCTCTCTAGTCACTCCCTTTTTAAAATGTATTTTTGTTTATAATATCATACGAATATACATCCTATATATAGTACATATTATAGTTCAAATTTAGTACCTACTAAACATAGCTTGTTATGTGGGTTCCGACATTTTTAATCTTAAATAGTTGAAATTTTTGTAATGTATTTATTAATAATAATACTTGTTCATGATCATTCACTTAAAGATAATTATCGGTAGTTATCTAATAATTATTTAACCAAGCGTAATAATTAAATAAATTCCCATGCATGAGCATAATTTTCGGGCATATTCATTGAATATTGTCCATGTAGAAAATTAAACAACGTAAATTTAGTTTTCTCAGAAATTTTTGGAACAAAATGATAGGTTTTGCATAATTATCCTGAGAGTTTAGACAATGAAGAATGGGTTGTCTATTTTTATTGATAACCATACAGCGATTATGCAGTTAAAAAGATTTTCGTGTTTATTTAAAATAAGTAATATCTAAGTCATTGATTGGTAATCGATTAAAAGGAATTTTCGAACAAACTAGCGGTGCATTTGTAAGTTCACAAAGATCTTCGATAAATTAGACCATCTGTCCCATCTTTAATTCAAAAACACCTGTAGCTATCTTTATTATTATAAATTTAAACCTTCGGTTACTTGCTAGGTTTAGTTTCTGGTTATCACGACTATGGACAGTTGGCCTTTATTATTTTAAGTGGAATGTTCTGTTTAAACGGTATGTCGATATTTTAGTTTTTTATTAGTTTTGTGCATATTTCTATAAAAGTTCGCATTTTTCACTAATTGGCTAGAAGCCCAGGACGTGGGACAAAGGAAGTAACTATCGATTAATCTGATTCAAAGATCTAGTTTATCTAGAGAATTTTTATTGTTTTAAAAATCGATATAGAATATGTGACCAACAGTATTATAGAAAAACCTAATGGTAGAATGCGAAGCCAATTATATTTATTATACTCTTCGTTAAAATAAAAATAGAATTTAAAATTTTAAATCCTTGGCTAACAAAAACAAACTAGAATCGAGCCGTTAGATTCGACACTTGAGTTCATGTGTGTGTTAGTTTTTATTTTTTTTTTTGATAATCCCATTGACTTTTCAAACGTTATGACCTTGACATAACCTTAAGCCCCTGCCGTTTGTCGGTCATCTATCTACCAAGTTTGTGATCGCTTACTATTGTAGTACTTAAGTTGTTTTAATGTAAACATTTAAATTTATAAACCTGACCACAGGAAATTTACTTTTCCAAATTAAAATCTTCTATCTACATGGTATCCAAGAAATGGCGCATAAACGTGATGGTACGTTGTTGAGGCATGTCTAGGGAGCCCCAGAAAATTGTTAAAAAAAACTATCTCATATATATATCCTTGGAAATATATTGCCCCAAAGTGCGAAACTTAAAACGCTTATATTTTAAATATAACAGCACATGTTAACAAACATGGTTTAATAAAGCTACAGTCTATCTTAAACCATTCCACCATTCGTGTATTCTTTAAATGGTCGAATTACATTTTTATAATCAATTTAATTTTACAAAATTTTCATGAAATGAAGCTGACAATAACGTTAATAAAATCTAATGCAAAAGTGTATGATCAAGACTCATAGATGGAATTTCTAGATGTATTTTCCTAGACTGTGTTGCCGAATTTATGCAACTTTGTTCGCATTTTTTGCGATGAATAATATGGTTTTTTTTTGACAATTTTCTAGGGATCCCTGAGAATGCCTTAAGAGCGTACAATGCATTTATGCGTCATTTTTTGGACACCCTGTGTAGTACCATAGTTAAGTTAATTACAATTAAAGAAATTTTTTGCCGCGTACCTACATCCATCCATCCTAACATACACAAAAGTGATATTCTTTGATACAATCCATCAGTGGATGGTCCGATCGATAATTTTAGTATCATAATGTGGGTATTTTGTAGCATCTGTTCACTAGATAAACTTTTACGTCTTTGGTTTGGTTTCAGAAATTGTAATTAAAATATTGGGGATTGTCAAAACATTGTTAATTGACAGATTATACATTGTTGTAGGAACATTTCTTTCAAGAAATTAACAAAATTAGATTATGGTTTCATGTTTAGGCCATATTTTATGACGTATTAAAAAATATTTTTAAACTTTATAGTTTATATTTTTATAATGTAAGTAATTCGTAAAGACAAAGATGTTGTGAAACTTTTCAAAATAAACACCTACAAGTCACTTGTTAAATTAAAATGGGTCGCATCCGACATGAAAGAAACTACCAGTACAATACAGCCCTGTTTGAATCAAATGAAGTATAAACGTTCTTATAAAAATAAGTAGCGTTATTTGTACGAAGGCACTGATGTCGAGTGAAGACCGACGACGGCTTTTTATGACACATTTCAAACGACGCCTTTCGGAATTCACTAATGAGCAGTTGGCTTGGCGTCGGAACATGTACATAGTTACTATGGTAACGCCGTTTGCAAAGCCTTCTACTTTCCTAGCACTTCTTTTGCTTGTTATTTGCTCTACTTAAATTTAATTCCAGTGACGTAGATAATATAATAATCTGTGTCCCTATGTACTTCTAACACTATGGGATAGGAAAGTTGTTTTTTTTGAGCAGAAAATAAAAATTTTCATAATAATAACATAGAAAAATAAATAAACTCACAAGGTCAACATTAAATTTAATACTTTATATCTGGTATGCAAACAAAAGAATCTACAGAACACACAGTTTAAGACAGTTTTTTTAGTCTAAATAAACTAGAGGCATTAAAGCACTGAATCTTCCGTTTTTTTGCATAGAGACAATTTTTTGCTTGAATTCAGAAATTTAGAAATAAAATTTGTGCCACTTTTGGTTAGAGGGGAAATTTTTGTTGCACTTGTGCAAGTAAAATATGCATAATTCTTGTTGCACTCTTAAATTATATTTTGTTTTTTAATAATTAATGACTGGAATCAATTGAATCTTGTCACACGGAAGCTTTTAAGTTTTAGCTTAGCTGATCCCGAATATGGTGCTAAAAAACTTCCTTCATGCACACAGGGTGTCAGGCGACATGGGTGACCTGACCTCTATAAATTTGTGAATATTGTTTAGGACTGAAACCGTATGTTGCGGGGTTTTGGGCTTATCACAAATATGATATTGAAAAAATTCCCTAATGTATCTGTAAGCTCATAGTGTTCAAGGTGTGATCGAAACTTAAGAAAATGTTAAATCTATACTGAAATGGAGTAAAATTGTTCACTCGGGTATTTTGATAATTATATTACGTTAATTTCAAGTGGCGTTAATTTACGTAAAGTCTAAATCTGCCTTAACAATCGGGAAATGGTGAATGCGCCGGATTAATTACCCGTATGAAACTTATTGGATCTATTTAAACTTTTTAAAACAAAAACTGAATCAACGTTTTCGATGTATAATGGCTAAATAAATAATGTTTATCGATCAGGCCTTTTTTTGTGGTAACACATCTTTTAGCTATTAGTATATCGTTATTTATTTTTACAAAATAATGGATCACACCTTTACAGAAAATTTTATTTCTAATTTTCTTGAATAATAGTTTGTTGCTGCATTGTGTTTACTTAGTCACTGTTGCCGACGAAATTTTACTTTCGGAAGGGTCATTGATTCCAATGTTTGAAAAAATCTTAATACTGAAATATTTTTCAAATTTCATAAATCTAATTTATAAAAAATCAAACGAGAAATATTTTAGTTACTATAATTACAATATAGGTACATGAAAATTATTAAAATTAAAAATAAATTGCTCTAAGTTTATCAGCATCGTCGATACAAAATAATAGTTTCTATAAAGAACATAAATAAATGTAGGAAACATCAAAGAAAGCTAATTTATCGGCAAAGCTTTTATTTCGTTATTTATGTCTTAAAGTTTTTTATAGTGACATTTCATACATAAAGCATACAAGTCGTCGGTTATTTAATTACAAACTTTTAGTTTCATTCAAAGCAAACAACAGGTTGTTAAATTAATCATACATTTCTATATAAGCTTTTATAAAGATATGTTCATAAAAAACTAAAATACCTATTTGCAGACTTTATTCATTCATCTGTGTCTGATAGTGCAAAGATACACAAAACCCGAGATAAAAACAGAAAAAATCGAGAGAAAAATCATAGAATTTAAGAGACTAGAGTGCCTCGATGATTTTGAAAGATATTGTCATAAAATGGCGTCAAGCAACATTCCATCTCTGTCATACAGATTCTGTCATCAACATAATAATTTTCGATCTCTGTCTTCAAACTGCAACAATATTTTATTTATTTTACAATTTTAATTTGTCAGTTTATTTATTATACATATTTTAACGTGTCTATTTTAAATGTGTCCTAGTGAATTTATTTATTATTGTGCAACGTCCCGTATATTTACTATGCTGTTTTATTTATTATTTTACCTAACAAAGGAAACCCGATTTTAATTAATCCTGAGGACGAAAATATATTTTTCGAAACGACGACTTTATTGAAATAAGTGGTTTTTATTGCGTCAAATCCTTCTTCCGTCATTCAAATTTTAAATATAATAAGCAAAGTGAGAACAATTACAATTGATGACAGAATCTGTATGACAGAGATGGAATGATGCATGCGACAATATCTGTCAAAATTAAGGCACTCTGAAAGAGACAAGAAGGAGATACAGGGTGTCCAAAAATTGAAGCATAAACGCGATGATACGTTGTTGAGGCATATCTAGGGATCCCCCAAAAAATTATAAAAAAATTTATCTTATATCCTTGGAGATATAAGAGGATTCAAAGAGCAAAACTTCCAACGCGCTTGAAGATAAAAAACTATGCCTCAAAAACGGACCATTGCGTTTATGCGCATCTTGTATAACACATAATTAAATATATCTCCAAAACGGAATTTATTATTGCAAAAGTTAAAAAGAAAATGGATATTAATTTAACCGGACATTTTCTGATACCATGTACTGAATGATTGATATTGAATTAATATAATAGATAAAATCAAGAAGGCCAGGTGAAGTACATTGAATCTAAATTAAAGAGCAACCTTTTTGATTATTTTTTACGGATATGCTTTATTGGAAAGGTAACCATGTAACCCTCATTTTAATCATCATTTCCTCTGTCTTTTATTTTTACAATACCAGCTATCAGCTATTATTTCTTCATATTAAATTATAAGGGTGCAAAAATTACTGTATAACTAGATTGATTAAAAATAATACAGTTTATCTTATAATTAGGTACTTAGTTACTTTGTGGCCATAGGTATTTTAATAATCTTTAATTTTTGTCCACAGAATGGGTGCAGCAACACGTCATGCAGTGGTACATCTTTGTAAAGAAAAAGTTCATAAATATGATTAACGATGTTTTCTTTTTAAAGAGTTTGTCAATAAATCTATTTTATTACCATTATAATCAAACATTTTAACAACTGTTATAGCTTTTTGGAATAAATAAAAAACTAATTGTTAAAGTTTTATTATGCATTTAAATTTCTGATTTTAGAGCCAAGAGTGTTATTTGCAGCCGGTAGATTTTGATTATTTTTAAATCAAAGTAGGCTTCATTAAAAGAAAACGCACGCTGAGTAAATGATCTGTCAAGAAAAAAAGAGAGAAGTTATTTATAAATGGTGATAAAAAAGCGGCTTTAATTAACTTAAACTGCACATTTTGTTTGAAATGTGGGACCATTCTCAGTTATAGGAGTCAATAATTCAAATAAATAACGAACATAAGGATAAAGTACACGGGGTGTGGAGAGTCTTCGCTTTTGGTATCTGAATAATCTGCTACTGCAACTTCGCGAAACATCTCACAGCATTTCAGATCAAAAGTTGATCACTTTGTCTGTGTCAGAACCACATATCTGACTGTATTATGCATTTAATCACAAAAACATAATCACAGGATCATTTATTATTCCATCAGCACCTCTTTATTTAATTTCAGAGATACTATTTATATTGTAAGTAAGATTAATATTTACGTTTACCATAACTCAAACAATTATTTAATCCAATTCGTAGAATGTTTATTTCTAAGCTTGTTATTTTTTTATTAAAAATCTGCAAAAGTTGTATGTAGGTACTTGTTTAGTAATCAAGTACCAACTGAATATTTTTTATCTTAACGTTTTCAATTTTGCAGGTAAAGTTCCCTGTCCATTTTGTCGTTCGTTCATCAAAAAAAAAATATAATAGTAGGTCCTACTGTTTTATTTAAAATTGTCTCCAATATTTTTGGATAGCATAAAATTGTCGACTTAAAAAATTACAAATATAGAAGATATTTCTTACTTACTAGTTCCTATCCTTTTGACACTAAAGTTGTGCATATGTAATTTCAACGTAATTACAATTTGTTATTACATGCAACAGTAATGTTTATGGTTAAGAAAGTGTCCAGGATTATTCATGGTACTTTTATCCTTTTAACCAAAGAAAGTCTTTAAAGGCAAGTTATTATTAAACAGTTAAAATGCAACCGCTTGGGGTAAAATATTACAATATAATATTATTAATTCAGCATCTAACCAAAAGTATAAATTCGTTTGCACTATATGCATCTCCGTCCGAATTATTATTAAATACAAAATACAAAAAAAACGCATAGTGCCCGCCGATAGTGGATAGGCTGCTTATGTATGAGTCACTTCTGCCTCGGCAGATGGCGGTAACACTTCAAGTCCTTTTTCCGTTATTTTTTGAAATATACAAGTATCTTAATTTCTTAAGGTTATGCATCGACTATCCCTGATACGTGATTCTGATGAACCCCAATAGGACGAAACAGCTGTCAATCACTTTAGGTTTGGTGAGTGCATACCCTTAAGAAATAAAGAAGGACTTCTTTTATAACCAAAGTCGAAAGTGAATCTTTCATTATATATCTTAATTTATAGCTAAATTAAATTAACTTCACGCACTTGAAGCGACTTAACTCCACTTAACTTAACGCGACGAGATTAATAAATGCATTTAAAGTTTTTTAATTCAAAAAAATTGGTCTGGTTTTCGATAGATGGTTTAGTGGAAAAGGGTACAGATGCCCACTTTACCTTAAATTAGCTGAATTTGTTGAAATTAAGAAATATAACCTATAAGTGAACGTAAGGTTAAATTAATTAAATCTATAAATGTGATTCCATCTTTCATATAATTCATTTATTTTGTGTCTTGTTTTGTGTTAATTCGCGATACGTTAATTCTAAGAAAAGTTAAGTTACGAATTCATCTATAAAGAAATTGCTTTTAACTTTTAGTTAAAATTTTATTAATATTGGCAGTTTTAGGAATTAATACTGAGAATTAAAAATTGACTAGAAAATTCCAAAACGCCGCATAAATGCCTACTCTTCACGTAGCTTCTAGAAGCTAGCTTCTTCGCTGCTATTGGAGGATTCAAATGTTTTAGGTATGCGCGCGCAAGAAGAAGCTAAAAGAAATCAAGCACGGTTTGATTTCTTTTAGCTTCCCATGCGCGCGCATACCTAAAACATTTGAATCCTCCAGTAGCAGCGGAGAAGCTAGCTTCTAGAAGCTAGCAAGAAGTTGCGTGTAGAGCTAGCATAAGTGTGTTCTCGCTGCGGCTGAAGACAACAATGACAAAAGCTCATCCTAGTTTTCATAAGTTTGACGCTTTAACTGTTAACAATTACTTGGACAATTACTTTGTGAATCGTAATTGCAAAAAGCTTTCCAATTGCACGAAGTGCTGTGAAGAAAGTCACATATTTTGTACTTATAAGCTGAACAGTAAACAGACAGAAACGTATTTCTTGAAATGAGGGAATAAAATTTAAACATTTTAGACAAGCAAGTAGACGGAATATTCTTATTTCTTAGAATTTGATATGCTTAATACTCGTAAAATAGACATCAGAAAGAGGCAGAAACATTGCAGTCATATCCAAAAAGTTAGCAACTTCATTAGGTATGGTAAAGTATAATTATTTTCACAATAATAGAAACTCTTTAGGCTATACTTCAACTTATAATTTGTTACATTTTATAGGTACTAAAATATAAATTTTATTATGTTGAGCACTTTTGGAATTTTACATAAAATAAAGTACTGAATCTTAACCTCAGTAATAGAGGTGGGTTTAAACGAAGCCCTTTTGGCCTTATTTGCGTACGTCCAATATGCGGACCTTCCAAAATACTCTCCAAATTGCGGACATAGTCATTAAGTAAGAGTTAATCCGTTTACCTGCAGTAGGAAAAGGATTATCCTGTAATTTGAGATGGTTATGTGCAGAAGTCAGTAATAATATTTTATGCTTTTATCTATACAGTGAGCGGCAAAAGTCTCCCCCCCTGGCCTTAACTTTTGAACGGTTCGAGAATTTTTGGGTTAATTTACACAAAAAAAACTACCTTTTGACAAATTTGGATTATTAAAAAATAATAACCCCCAGATGGGGGGACTATAAACTTAGTTTTTTTAATGTAAAGAGGGGTCAAGTGACCCCTCATTTAGAAGGGATTTTTATTTCTAACACAATGGTGTTTACCAATTTAAGATATATTTATTATTTTTTTGGCTAGGAGCTTCTCAATAAAAAGAACGATTTCTTTAATAAATGCAACAGTGAAAAAATAAAACTATTTGAAATTAGGTAACGGTGCATGTTTTTCTTTAATTAAAAAAAATATGTAATCTTTTTTTGTTAAAATGTGTTATACCCTGTGTCCCAACATAAATTACAAAAAAACAAAACCTTAAGCTTCTAAATATTTTTTTTTTTATTAATTATATATTTTACCTCGTTTTTTTGGACAAAAAATAATTTTGGTAGGTTATTTTAAAACATTTGTTATAAAACATACTAACAAAAAAAAAATTAATATTTTTAAATAAAAAGAAAACATGCACCATTACTTACTTTGGAGTCACTTAAGTCTTTTATTGTTGCATTTATTACGTAAAACAGGATTTTTGTGCCTTATTTTAAAACGCACAGTACAACAGAACTACTGAATCAATCTTAAATTCGTAAACGTCATTGTCTTGGAAATAAAAATAGCTTTCAAATAAAGGGTTACTTGACTCCTCTTTACATTTAAAAAATTGAAGTAGGTCCCCCTATGTGGGGGTTATTATTTTTGGAATAACCAATTTTGTCAAAAGGTAGTTTTTTTAGTGCTAATTTGTCAAGAATTTTTTTTAAATCAATATCTCAAACCGTTCAAAAGTTAAGGTGGGGGGGGCGAACTTTTGCCTCGCACTGTATATATAAAAATGTATGTATGTATGTATGTTCCTTATGGACTCCTAAACCACTTATCAGATTTCGATGAAACTTTGGATAGTTGTTCTAGGTACACCCGGGAAGGTTTATGGGTAAAAAAAACTTCCGAAAAAAAATTAAATAACAAAAAAAAATTTCCCACACCCGACACCAAATGTTGTTTAAATTAGTTCAAATAATCTATCTATGTAAATCAACTAAAACAAAATGTTGGGGTTAATTGGCACACGGATTAGGATGGAGTAAATGGGATAATGGAGTTAACGGGATTAAGGGGTAACGGGGATGAAGGGGTATCGGGGAAAAAGGGTAACCGGTTAAGCTTATAGTTTAAAATAGGCGCTTTTTTTCAGAGGGGCAAACGATTTTGGTTAAACTGGTACCCGAGTAAAGCTATGATAAACGGGATAAAGACGTAACTGAGATAAAGGAGGTACCGGCATACAGAGGTTACCGGCAAAAAAGAATCACCGGGAAAAGAGGTCATCGGGAAAAGAAGGCACCGGCAAAAGGGGTCACTGGGAAAAGGGGTCACCGGGAAAATAGGTCTCTGGGAAAAGGGTCACCGCGAAAGGGGGTCTCCGGGGAAAAGGATTACCGGGAAAAGGGGTCACCGGGAAAGGCGAACACTGGGAAAAGGGGTCATTAGGAAAAGGGGTCATTAGGAAAAGGGGTCATTAGAAAAAGGGGTCATTAGAAAAAGGGGTCACCGGAAAAATAGTCACTAGGATAAAGAGGTGACCGGGAATAGAAGACACAATGCTTTCTGATAATGTGTTGATACATTTTTTACATAACAACACCGAGAACAACACCTAGTAATATGTCCTTCAGTGTAATGCACACAATTTTGGAAGCACTGCTAGGCACCGACATAGCTAGAGTTTATATTTTCATTTTAGCAGCAAAACTTAACCTAACCTACCTAACCTAATGTCCCCTAGTGGAAAAATGTCCCCCAGTGCATTCATAAAAGTCGGTCTAAAAATCTGAAATTCAAAAATAAATATGCATATTGGACTTTACACAGGTAAAAAAACTAACTACCTCTAAACCTTCCGTTTTTGACCATTTAGGTCCGCAAATTGGGTATGTTCGCAAATTGGGTGTACGCAAATAAGAGGACACGGGTTTAAACTGCGTAGACAAGCTTTAATTAGAATGGAATATTTGATTTCAATGATGTAGGTAATCTTCTCTGTAGGTATAAGAAATCATGTGGTAACAATATTAAAGATTTGGTCTTTAAGCTTTCCATATTATATTCTTTGTGAAAACTTGTTTAGTGTTCTGTTGTAGTTTTTTATAGTTTCAGGCAAAAGCTTTATTGATGTAACATGTAACACTGTTTAATAAGTTACTTTAGAAGAAAATATTCAGAAAATTTGGGTTTGTTTTGTTATTTTCTTAGTTATTTTTTATCAAACTAATTAATAGATACTTATGCGCAGTTCATAACCCTTCATTTAAAGTAAGAATCACTAAAGTGACAAATTCGTGGCCCCTCATTGGTCTAGTTGAAATTGACCTTAGATTTCACAAATGTCAAACCCAAATAGGCCAATCATCTGCCTTAAGCTTGAATTATAGATGAATTAACTTAACTTCACTTATAATTAACGTAGCGCGACTGAAATAAATTATACGAAAGATGAAATCCCATTTACAGATCCAATTAACTTAACTTGACGTTTACTTAAGGTTCTATTTCTTAATTTTGGTAAATTTCATCTAATTTTATGTTAAGTAAGCCTCTTCACAGAGCCATCTATCGGCTACTAGACCAAATTTTTTAAATTACAAAGATTATCGAAGAATTTCTTATGAATTTCTGTATATTTACAGAAATAAGACGATTCTAACATTTACCGATAGATGGCGTTTACTAAATTTGCTTGTGGTTATACGTTAGTTATAACGTATAAATTTATACTATAAATGCCTTAATTTAGTCAAGCCAAGTTAAGTGGAGTAAAGTAGCTTTGAGTGGCGTTGAGTTAAGTTAATTGATCTCTAAATCAAGCTTTAATTTCTTACATTAAGTGATTCTTACTTTTAATTCCTAGATGAAAGGTTATGAACTAGGCATTAGTTTTATTTATTAAATATCAAGTTAAATTTGTATTCAGGATTATCTTTTGTATGTTTATCTAAATACTGTGGTATTTTTTCTTTAGTCTATCATGTGACCCTCTTATTGAAAACAGTTGATTCTAACTTCGACACTAACAATACGAATGACAGGCTTTCCGGGGAACTCTGATGGATGCAGATGTCATCGCTACCCATTGACATACTAGCAACCGCAACTTAAAATACATGCATTCACCACCTTTTCAATGATGGCTAATTAGAATGGTGGTTAACGTGGAATAACCCTACATTTCGTATGGTATCCACATTTTGTCAACAATTATTCTAACGAAGTATAATAATAATCATGATATTTTGGATGACACCGATATAAACAAAATAATTTAGTTTGCTTTCACACAAAATTGCACAATAAGTACTGCACAGTCCAATTGTAACAATTAGAACTTTTTTCAACAAATTTAACTACGAGAATTTTAACCTTTTGGGCACTCATGAAATAATATATATAATGCGAATTGCGAACTACAACAAATGCCATCCGCTAATTGCTATTCGCCGACATAACAATAAATTGGTACAATTATTGGACTTTGCAGTTTTCCTTGCACAATTCTTTTTGACG
Organism: Cartodere bifasciata; assembly: GCA_963920755.1. Classification (NCBI taxonomy): domain Eukaryota; kingdom Metazoa; phylum Arthropoda; class Insecta; order Coleoptera; family Latridiidae; genus Cartodere; species Cartodere bifasciata. The sequence continues at coordinate 15,890,619 of OY987194.1, read as the reverse complement.
TATGTAGGCAAAATCTTTGCAAATATTATATTGGGTGTGCAGTACACACTGTAAGAATTTGCTATACACTGATGTATAGCGCTACGATCACCACTCAGGCATTCGTTACAATTAATAGTTACAATTTATTGGAGAGTCTAGGGTGCACATTATGTATATCAAAGGGGGTAATTCACTAGCGAAATTGGTGTACACAATTCGGGTTATTTAGGGTATTTTTTGGGGTATTCCCGGAATCTACCACAAATTATTTTAAAATTAGCCAAAAATTACTCAAAATTTCCTCAGAAGTTCAAAACTTTTCTCCAAAATTAGTGATCTTTTAAAAATATTTTGGATTATACCATGGTATAACCCAAACCAAATGCATAGAGACAATTAAATTAAAAGACGTTTCATTTAAAAAAATGGTTTGTGCAGTATGCAGTACTTTTAGTACTATTACTCCCTATCGTTTAAAATACATTATTCAATTTAAAATAGAAGGTCCAATTTCAAAACCTATTACACGACTAATGGCCCACGCCTGTGTCACAATAGCCTTCTTTACATTTTAAACATCAGATAATATAGGTAGGTACTTTACCATAAGTTTTATCTAAACACAGTTAAATAAACCTACCTACTTAAAGGACGTTCATGGTCGCCAAATATTTACCGATAATAGCATTTACTGAGGCATTTACACACTACCAACTTAAACTCTCTTTGTATTGACTACTTAATACTTCAACCACTTACACCATGCAAATAATCATCGATTTCACAACAAAGAAAATATTAATCTTTAAAATCTTCGCAAGATGTTTAAAATAGTAATAATTTTGTTTATAGTACCAAAAGCATAATAAATCGAGTCCCTTTAAAAATTGCGATGTCTACTAGCTCATAGTATAATAGGTAACTATAAAATGCGGTAAAGACTAAATCCATCAAAAAGGAACGTTTAAGCATTCAATCATGTTTCCAAATTGGCGTGACATTCTAGCAAGAAGTCACCTTTGGCCGAGAGAGTAAAGCAAAAGGCGTTATTTTTCTTATCCGCATTAAAAACTCGAAGAAATCGTGAAAACATTTCAAAGAAACACTGATGCATAACGCTCAAGTGACAGGTGCCAATTCTTCTGTTGAACAGCTTTCGAAAGAATCTAGTAACAACGAAACTTAAAGACCTAGTAGAGTACTTACCATAGACAGATGACGCTCGTGCCGCATTGTTAGCGGATTTACCACAGTAGGTAGTGACCAGTCGCATTGTAACAAAGGTTAAACGCAGGATTAACAACTTTCAGCGCTCATTATTGTTTGGATTTACACAGAAAAAGGAATGTCTTAGTTAGAATAAAGTTGGAGTAGGCTACCTTTACGAAGACTAAAATAATACACTGGGGAGTATAATGCAATTCAACTGATTCAATTGGCCATTGTTGCTGACAACGGAGTTAAGGTGAAAAATAAACACGGCATTATTACCACTTTGTTAGTGGGTATACCAGCTATCTGTATAGAAATTTTTAAAATTCACGATGCAAAAATTTCCCATACCATTGCAGCAAGTGGCTAGCATACCTTTGGAAGTTAAGAAGTTAGGAAAGATAGTATTTATTTTGCATGTCAGACTATAAACAACTAATTGGTAGATTTTTATCACATTTTCGTGGAGTACCTTAGCACTAAGTATAAACACGGTAAGGCTAGGCATATCTCGATTAAAGTACTCTTTTGCGTTTATACCTTTTTTTGTTCTTTGTTAAGATTTATAGTCGGTTGTACTCACATTTCCTAGATATCGAGAATGCGAGAATGGGCATATACGAGGTGGCCGCGCTATAAAATTTAATGAGGGTTGATTTGGTGGAGGTGGCCGCATTTTACTGCATGGGTCATGGTGTAAGTGGCCGCGGCACCTTTTCTACCTGCTTCCATGTTTAGCAGGTAGAAAAGGAGAGTTTTGTGGAAAGATGAGTATGAACACCAAACGAATTTTATTTTTATAAAATAACAACGATAACTATCAATATTTTATTAAAAAAATGATTTACATTGCAGTTTGGTGATAAGCACATTTGTTTAAATATTCTTTTTAGCAGCAAAACTTACCCTAACCTACCTAACCTAGTGTCCCCCAGTGAATGTGTCCACCAGTGCTTTTAAAAAAGTCTGTCGGTAACAATAAAACTTAAAAACACATGCAGAGTACTTTCTGCTGCTTGCTGGCTTGTTTTAATGATAATAAAAGTCTGTATATTATCCAAAGAATTCTCTGTTTTATAATTTTCTAATATCATAACTCAATAAAACATCAGATAGGGAAAAATAAAAAGTAAAAGGAAGTTAATTAGTCGCGGCCACTACGACCATGCACCCTGCAATTAGGCGCGGCCACCTAGTAGTCTTTTCAGGTAGATGCGGCCAGTTGGTATTCTCCCAAAAATAATATGGCGTAGGTACTTGCAATTGGTTCCATAAAATACAACCAAATTAAAACGTTGAATACAAATTGTAATTATTTAAGCGGATTTAAAACTAAATACATTATTCGCATAATACAAGTCTGTTGATGCAAACCTAATTGAGAGTGACGGCTGGGTAGATTTTTGACGACCATGGGCGATAAACAGACCCACAACTTCAGATAACAACACACACTGGTAATATTTAGAGGTCGGATTATCACTTGAAGTAATCGGGTTGACATTTCGTAATATTCCCAACCATTTGTAACATGCCTTAACTCTGAAACCGTTTACGGTGATATTCAATCTTGAAATTGATCAAGTCGTCCAAGGACCGTCAGGTTTCATTTGTTTGTGATCCAAATATGCGCATAAGTGTAACGGCATTTGTTACATCAGTGATATAGCTTGTTTATTAATGGTCACCTAACGCTGGACAACCATGGGAATTGGTTGGGTTTAAGGTTTGATGGATTGGGAGCAAAATTATCTTCGTAGAAACAAATTGTCCTTAGAAGGTCATTAATTAGTAATTCCAAGAAGAGACACACTGTCTGGCGACTTTAAAAATTTGATTAAAGTAGAACTGGTACCAAATAATCTTATGTAGCTGTAACTGGTTAATTTATTTAAATGAGCATAGGTACCTACCTACAAATTTTGTTGCCTATTTAATTTTAGTGCTAAATATGAGGCCCTTACATGGAAATTAATTAGTGTCTAGGATGACGGCGCTAGCGACTGCCGGACTCTAAAAATAACTTTAATGCAAGATTCGTTCCAAATGTCGTTTAAAAACTGGTCAAACCGCAGACGTTTACGCTTTTCATTTTTGGTTTAATTTAATTAAACCTACTATACCGTTATGTAAAACGATAAAGACTGTTAGAGAAAGATCAAAAGAGAGACTAAGTCCAATTTGCAAAACTGCTTTTTTGAGAGTTGAGCCATGGATGCATTCAGTTGATAGATTCAATTGACCGCCAGAGCAAGAGATGCAAATTAGACGTAGGTAAATCTACGTACGTAAACCTACTTCAAAGCGGTTACTCTGCAGTGCATACGAGTGTTCGCATGGTGGCAGATCATAAATCGCCAGCGTGTTTTGCGGTCGGATGTGAATGATTTACTGGGGCCTTGGTATCCGCCACTCGATTATGAGAACAGTTTATACAGAAACACAACAGCCACAGTCGCAAACTAGTGCACGTACCATCAGAGAGGCTTGCATAGGTGATATATTGCGGCAAGCCTCGTGTGACTGCCAAAGATATCCTCCTATTCAACACACTCTGTAGGTACTTGTAGCCAGTACGTTTCAGACTTCACTTGATGCATAAATTATGCGCTTTGTTTACATACTAATATACAAGATTTACGGCTTTTTACCTTCTTCTAATTCAACATTCAGCCAATATTTCACTTTTTCATTCTTCTTCCTTCGCTTACCGACGTCCGACATTCAGATAATTGAAAACGTTCTATTAGCAAATAAATCAAAGAGTTAACATTTACTTGAACTATCTACATAAATATGCAAAATTGGATATGCACATTATTATTCATTAAACTATTAAGAAATTAGTTTTAAAGGGAATTTGCCAAGACATATTTTAAACATTTTTTACAAACTATCATTTTATTTTTTCAAAAAAATTAGAATATTTTTGTATCATTGCGTTCTCACCATTCTGCATTCTGTATTTACTCCATTCAGAATCGAATAAGACCAACTTATAATTATTTTGCCTGTGCCCGTTTTAATGGGATGTAGCAAAATTGTATACTTTCAAAATTCAAATTAGGATTAAAACAAGAATTATACATTTATCGACATTAATCCTTTCAAAGGGCAACGAAAACCAAAATTAAAAGGATGCCGACGTTTCGATTTATTTAAAATCTTTTTCCAGGCGGAACTCAGTCAAAAATCAGTCTTATTGCACTAAACATTTAACATATGAAGATAAAAGCAAATTAAATGGTGATGGTGGTTGTTACGGAAAATTTGTGCAGAAATATCTGATAAGGGCAGTTTTTTTTTTTTAATTTTTTTTTTTGTAATTTAGACGAAAAGTTTTACTTACTTAAAATTAGGTTTCCTTTGTTAATAAAAAACATAAATTGTAAAGATAAAAACCATAGACGACATACATTAATAAATAGGGACACGAACCACGACACATTAAAATTGCAATAAATAAAATAATAAATAGAGTTAAAACAACAACAAATTAAAAACGATATGTATAAGGTACGGCACAGTGTCTTGTTATGATTTCGCTTCACGTTGGCGGTTTTAGCTTCTCAATTATATTGTAGTACGTAGAGTTCTATCTATCTAAATCGGCGCGCTTATTGACGGTGGAAGAGTCTGATTTTATTTCAATCATCTCATTTAAAAAGTCTTTTGTTTAAGTATTTTTGTTTGCCAATTATTTTTATGTTTTCAAAGTCAAAATCATGAGACTCATTGAATTGGTGGTCTGCTAAAGCCGTACAATTATTTTTTCGTTTTTGGCAATCCCACACGTGTTCTTTTTTTCTGTCAGTTATATATCTTCCGGTTTGGCCAATATAATATTTTTCGCAATTTTGGCATGGTATTTTGTAAATAACATTCGATTCATAGCAAGTTGGTGTTTTTGTTTTTAGTTTTGAAAAAAATAATTTGTATTTTCGTTCTTGAAAGCAACTTTTAATTTTTCTGTTTATAAGGTCTTACCTATTTTTTCAGACAAACTGGGAATGTACGGTATCTTGTTATAAATGTGTGTACTTTTGTTTTCTTCAGAACTATATTTGGTTGAATGCATAATTTTTTTAATTAAACTTAATGGGTAATTATTTAATTTTAAAAATGTTGTTATTTTGTCCACATTCTTTTGCCAAAATTGGGGGCTTGATAAGTTTACAGCTCTATATGTTTTTAATTATGTTAATTTTTTGTTGAAATGAATGATTAGAGTTAAAGTTGATATATCTTTCAGAAAAAGTGGGTTCCTGGTACCAATCAAAAACAAGTTGTCCATCAGTCTCTCTAATAATCAAAACGACCATTTTATTTATTGCAATTTTAATGTGTCGTGGTTCGTGTCCCTATTTATTAATGTATGTCGTCTATGGTTTTTATCTTTACAATTTATGTTTTTTATTAACAAAGGAAACCTTATTTTAAGTAAGTAAAACTTTTCGTCTAAATTACAAAAAAAAAAAAAAAAAACAAACAATAATAAGTAATTGCCCTTATCAGATATTTCTGCACAAATTTTCCGTAACAACCACCATCACCATTTAATTTGCTTTTATCTTCATATGTTAAATGTTTAGTGCAATAAGACTGATTTTTGTAAATTAATTTTAGAGTTCCGCCTGGAAAAAGATTTTAAATAAATCGAAACGTCGGCATCCTTTTAATTTTGGTTTTCGTTGCCCTTTGGATCCTATCCCTACCAATCAACACCTGTATTATATTTGCTTTCATCTTATTAATCCTTTCATTTAATTTATATCTTATCTGATAAATACTTTTTACACAGCTCAGATGTATATAGACAACTGAAATTAGGCTCTTAGATAACTTCTAAAGCTTAAGTTTTGGGCGGGATTTTAAGATTCTAAAGATAGTAAGTGTGTAATGTATTGTTGTTTTTATTATACTCCTCGCAGACAAAGTCGAAAACGAGGAGTATATTGTGATTGTTTTGAAAATTCTAAAATCGTCAAAAATCGTCTTAGAGCAAAAATTCTTGCAGATTCATGCGTTTCGTTGAATTTTGAACAACTTTCAAAAAATCCGTCCGTCCGTCCGTCCGTCACGTTTTTTGTAAACACGATAACTTAAGAACGAAAAGCCCAATCGTGTTCAAATTTGCAGGAAAAATTGTTCTCATTAAAATCTTGGTTGGGATTGTTATTGGAAAAAATCGAATAATAACAAGGGGGGAAATGGGGCCCCCAAAGTGGTAAAAAATTCATATTTCAGTTATTATAAATTTAAGAAAAAAAAAATTTCCATAATATTAAAGCCCTTTTAACTCTTTACAAAAATCATTCTAAAACTTTCTTGATCCGACCCCCCATTAACCCCCCAATAAAAAAAAACGCCGTAGCTTCGTTATTTTTTGATTTACTAAAAAATTTTTTTTTAAAAAATTAAAGAAAATGTCATTCTGTATTTAAAATAATTTTTCTAATTTTTTTTTGTTAAGTTAATAGGGCATAAAAGGCTAAAAGAAAGGTTTTTAGTAATAAAAAAGTTCTAAGTCCCATAAGTCTTGACCTTGGTCTAGGTGGCTTTGCAAAAACAATCGAAACACAGCAGCATCTTTCAAAGTCAAATTAAATCCTAAACGTCAGTGTCAGAATTCATATTTATGCTCTTCGCTAATAAATTTTTTTTATTTTCGAAAGAGAATTAATAGTTTGACCTCTTCGCAGATTTTTTTTTAAATAAAAAAATATTGATTATATAAAATATTGTGATTAATTACTGCGAGGAGTATCCTATTAAATGTCGGCATTTTATAATAAAACCTAACCCACTCAATGATCTAACCTATTCACTGATCTAACCCATTTCTAGTTTTTGTTTTGAGTTTTGGGCGCAAAAACTTTCTGACATCTGTCGAAATTTAAGCCAATATAGTTAATTTCAGTTGTCTATAGCTACATCAACATTGGAAATTAACAGTAAGAAGGTTAAACAAAGTAATTTTGTTTAATCAAGGTTTTACGAGTCGTCCTTTTTAGTCCTTTTGGTATTCAATTTTATTGCTAACAGCAACACTGTTATCGAGTAGACAAACTAACAAAAATGCATTTTTCGGAAATGGACCGTTTAGATTATAAGGCCTAAAGGATTAAAAAAAATGAACAAGAAAGTTTTCTATTATGTTGATGACAGAATTTGTATGGCAGAGATGGAACAATGCATGGTGAAACTCTTTAAAGTGACAATATCTGTCAATTTGACATCTAGGCACTCTATTTTGCTAGGTACGAGTATCTTAATTTCAATTTTTTATTTTAATTTATCGTTGTGATGACGACTATGCTGCAAAGTCCTGTCCGAGGTCCTGTCTGATCCCCAAACACAACAAAATGACACAATAGCAGTTGTCAAAACTTTGTAGATATATATACACATATTTTTCACTGGCCACGTCGATTGCAAAGCGAAAGTAAAAGCACGTCAATTAACTGTCATTTTTAAGACGGGCGTTTCAAATTCATAGATGATGTTCTGTGCACTCAAAAGTTCGTAAGAAGTCATCTTCCTAAAAGTCAGTTATTTTCGAAATTTCAACAAAATATGTAAAAATACAGAGTAATACATCAATAACTATGATTAAAAATATGTAGGATAATGTTTGTGATACATATAAGTGGTACTGAGTGCAAGAAATAATAAAAATATGGTAAAATAGTACTTTTGGTGTTTTTCTTTGTACATTTAAATCTTTGAACGAGCACATCTATATTAGGGAAAAAGTGCAATTTTAATTATTTACAAGCTTAAAAAAACCATGGTAAATAAACGTATTATGGTTTGGCATAGACCACGTAATGTATATAAACCAAAAAATGTATCCGTAGTCGAAAAAAAAATCAAAAATAGTATAATGATTTTTAAAGTCGGATTTTCGATACAAAGAAATAACCGATTTAAATGAAACCATAATACGTTTGTTGCCCCATTTTTGTAGTTTTCAAAACTACGCTTGGTTTTAATATACGATGGGGCCCTCATGTAGATGTGCTACTTAGTAGAATTGGCGGGAGCTCAAAGGAAATGCCTTATACGAGCTTCTAGGAGCACAGATTCGAAGATTTGTGAATTTGAAACCCTCGTCTTAATTGTAACAAAAATGAAAAATACCAAAAAATCAAGCAAAAACCAAAAAACCGCTGGCAATTCGAACGCGGTCTTTCAATAATGGAATGTGTTAAAAAATTGAGCAAAGACTCAAAGAGCGAAAAGAGGCTCACCAATTGAACACCATCATTATGTTGATGGACTGCTCAGCAGCCGTTTTATTTGGTCACTCGTTATATTAGGTTATTTGTATTCTCCTACACAATTTTACAGATCAACATAATTTTGCCTTAAGATGTATAGGTACTTGTTTTAAAAATTGAAAGCCGTTCTTGAAGTAGTTGAATGTATGTCAAACTAAATATTGCTTCTTAAGATATGACATTGGGGATTAACCGATGGATTAACTATGCAAACAAAGTCAATAAGCATGATGCTAGACATGGTGGTAGGTGGTAGATAACTTTCCATTTTAACGTGTATTTAAACCCCTTGACAACTGCCGGTCGGTCTCGAAGTAAAAGCGACTTTACAGTTGATTAGTTTCGGGTAATTAGAGCTCAGACGTCGGCGTCAGTAGCGGCCTTGGTAAAGCATGTCCTTATCAGTCATGGATTAGGTCACGTGTGCGCTGTCTGTTTAATGCCTGCCCTAGACATACAGTTTGATCGTACGACCGATCGAAACGACCATCTGTGCAATTTTTTTGGTGCTTCCAGACGTTCAGTTCAACTGTAACTGCCAACTGCTTCCGACCGCATTACGTTTAAAAATAGCCAAATACCTAATCTTTCTTGTTTGATGAATGAAAGGGTAGGTATTTTACAACTTTACTATTTATTGCTTCAATGTCAAGACCATAAATAAAAGAAGGATTTAAAATGAATTATTTAATTCATAAATTTACAGAAATACCTACTATATTTTTAAATAATTGTATTATGTTCAAATGTTATTTATTGTTAAAATAATTATAATTTGTGTAAAAAGTACAAATTTTGATACATAATAGGGAACATGAACGTAAAAGATTTTGACCAAATTTTGCTTTTTAGATAAAGCGGTCAGAGTACGTTATTGCATATTATGATTTGTTTAAGCCAGCGACTATTTTTTAATTAATTTTTAAACTTTGGTGTAAACTAAAAACATCTCCCACTACTTTTTAGAGTATACGAGATGACGTTACAAAATTGATTATGTTGGCACTTTTGTTATGTTGTTTTAAAATCATGTGTAAAACATAATTTGACCTTTTAAAAAAAGTTAGCTAATTGGGTCCCTGGTCAAGTCCTACGTCACAGTTCACAAAAATGCATTAAAATAATGTCTGTGAAATTTATTGCCAACTTTGTACCTATTTAACCGACCTTGTATGTTTTAAGATAAGCTAGATTCAAACGGTGGCCCTTAAATTTACGTCAGCCTGTATATCCAGGTTTATATAGTACCCAAATGTGTAGATTAATTTTTTTCAGAAATAAATAAGCTGCGTGCTTAGTGAAATTGTCGTAAAATTTAGAAAATACATAAACAATGCATTGCTAAAAAATAATTTCAAGTTTAAACTAATATATTATACGAAAATGTTTATTGCTATATTTTTAAAATATAGTATGCCTATATTATTTAAAAAAAATACAATTTTGGGATATTAAAAAAACATCCATCACGGATTTTATTATATTTATCGTCACCCTAAGAAGAAAGTATTTACGAAGAACCCTCGAAATATGCAATTTTTTTTTTAATTGAAAATTTTAATTATTTAGAACAGTTAAAAGCAAATTTTTTTTACAAAATTTTTTACAAATCTCAACACTTTTTACAAAATCATTTTTATTCTTATCATAAATCTCAAAAGTATACAGAAATCCTCAGTAAATGAATGAATAAAAAATTAAAATATATTTGGTCGGATTGGAATTCTGACACGTCGGTATTTCTCTTCGATCGACTGATACGACCACAGTTTACTACGATCCTCTCTCCACACGTTCAGACGATCGTTTCAGATCAACAGTTCAGTTCAAAATACATACTTTCATTGCATGGTCTGGAGCGGGCTTACGACCAACGACGTACTGTTCAGATCAACTTTTACTACGATTTCTGCCCTAGACGCTTCAATCGGTCTGAACAGTACGTCGTTTCAGACGGTCGTATCAGTCGGATAGCATGGTCTAGGGCAGGCTTAAGTCTCTTGCCACTGCTTACTGGACAACCAACGTCCAGCCAACCTTTGTCCTGTACCTATAGGGAAAGCTCTCTAAAATGTAAACTCGGACATTCATCACCTGCCGATGCATTTTCGGTTTGACAAATCTACCAGGTACTTATGCGGTTTAAGCCTTAGGTAAAGGATAACAAACATAACTGACCATTTATTTGTTGTTGCACTAAGGATTTAGTGCAGCAGTTGTTGGTCTAACAAATTTTCTTTAAAGTGACCAATCGATTGGCAATTAGGCGTTAACTGTTTAGGCTAAATAGCTTAGGTGCAAGCTGTTAGAGTTAGGGATGGTCACTATGATTTTTAAGAGCAAAGGGTGTTTAATAGTAGGTAATCAAAAGTAAAATAAAGTATAGAAGTTTTGTACATTGTAAATTTTAATTATCGGAGAACATGTTAATCAAAATGTTTATTTGTTATGTAACAATTAGTTAAACTAGACAAATTATAATTCACAAGAATAGAAAACCGATTACACCAAACACCTAATAACAGTGTTTATTTTTAAATAATGTAAATTTGATGTAGACAAATGCACAACACATAAATTAAAATTTGCACGTCACACCAACCCCATGATAAATATAATATTAATGCACAAAAACCTATTATTAAGTGAATTAAGCACTGGAAAATATTCTTTGAAAATTATGTTAACCTCCACTAGCTCGATTATCGCTGTATATTTTTTGATCTTCCTGAAGAATATTGTATTAAAGTGTAATTTAAATTTAAATAATGCATGGGATATAGGTGCAAATTACTTCCTAATAAATATATTAATGATTAATAGCCTAATAGGCATAATAATGTATATGTATGCAATGGATATTGGACTGTGTAGGTATATTTTACTTCTAATAGGTATACTTATGTTGCCTATCTTTTAATCTAAAAATGCAGATTGTGTTAAATTAGAAAAAAGTGGATATCTTGCAAGATTGTACTTGATAAGTCGTGCGTATAGAAAAAAGATATAGTGTTCCAATAATATTTGCATGATCATTAACATGTTAATTTGAAAAAATATCTTACACCTAACCTACTATCCTTGATGGGAAAAGCTGACGGGATGCGTGAGATTCGCTCTCCACTCCATTCATTTCGACTTTAATTTTACTTAAAAATGTAAAGTTCTGCAAAATCGAAAAATTTTGCCTTGGTAGAACTTTATGGTCAGTAAATTTTCAAGGTAGCTTTTGTTGTCGGTAAACTTTCCCAATTTTTTTCCTAAAAAAATTGTTGGAAAAAAATAAGGAAATTGAAGTTGTGCAAACACCAAGGTGTTTAGACAACAATTTGTTTTGGATATTTATGAAGATACTTTTAATAAAATAAGTAACAAGAGATTTATAAAATAAAACGTAAATGCGTCAGTTTACCACTCCCACAACCTCAGTTTTAATTGCAATAAAAATGCAAATGCGCGATGCACCTTTCATTCAAAATCATATCAACTTAATTAACATTTAAATATAATCTAAAATATGATCCGCAATATTAATGTTTTATGATATTCACTGAATTTGCAAATTTTATGGAATTTTATAACAGTTTTTACAAGAAAAACAAGAGCAGTTAATGAGTCAGCTACATGTTTTATACCTCTATTTTGTCGAGGTTCTCACCAAAGCATAACCAAGGAGCGTTCAACCACATGCGAAAACTATGTCTTATCCCAGTAATTTATTTTACTGATAGCATGTTTAAATTAGTTACCTACCATTTTTCTTGATTAATATAAAAAATGAAAAAAAAAGTATACATATACAGCTACTTTAGACTAGACTATATCTTTTTAACCTTCGATTAAGAAGAAGATATTATCATCATTTATAAATTCTATAACTTTACTAAATTGAAATTTGCGCTATCTAAGTAAAGAAAGAAAAGGTTAGGATAGAAGTGGGTGCATGTTAAAATATTAAAAAAAAAATACTGAATTATCCCAATTTTAAAATAACTAACCCTATTTTTCTAGTTTTTAGGACTTTATTTTTGGTTTTAATATACGATGGGGGTCTCATGTAGATGTGCTATTCAGCAGAATTGACGGGAGCTCAACGGAGATGTCTTATGCGAGTTTCTAGGAGCACAGATCTTTGAATTTGTAAATTTGAGTCCCCAGCCTTAAGTCATCATGTCAGGTTACCAGTTTATAGAAACGGGTTCTTCTATTCACAGATGCTTAGCAATGTGTAAATAATTGTAAAAAGGTTCTTATGCTTTCAGTCATAATTACCTACCCATATTTAATATAAATAAAAGTAAGTACACTGGAAATGCAGCAAAAAGCAAAAATCAGACTTGAAGAACAGTGAAGAGACATCATATGGATTGAGAGAAGTTCCATTGACAAGTGGTTTTATCTTCAAGTTCCCACGATCTGGTTGGCTTTGGGAATCAACATCAGACGGTAGTCGCTTTCTTGATGGTACCTATACATTCATATCCGTCACTCTTTACAGCAGGAGAGAGATAGTCCTGCAGTCACTGCATTACATTCTTGTTACTTTTTAACTGTCTTCTACCTACACACTAATATATCACCTGATGACTTGGCTGGATGGACGCCGCTTAATGTTGCAGTATCATTGTCCCATTTCGGTATATAAATGTTCCAGTATCACTTGAATAAATTTAAATGTCAAAATGAGCTACCAGTACCTTATCACATCAGTTTGTTTTAACTTGAACTAGGTTTAATACAGCAACCGCAGATTCAACCACTGTCCACTAATGACAATACAGTAATTCTAAATTAGGAGCATACGTGCGGGGCCACACTGCGCGTTTTTACCAGAGCGATTCTACTGTGTGCAGTTGAACTCATTGTTTTAAATAAAACCGAAAACACTTATCCGGTAGCGGTTCGCTATTCAAACAAAAGTAAAAAAAAAAACGCTACGGTTCAACCCGACGCAAAAACCCATGGTGTGGCCCTTTACTAAGTAGTACGGTACTGTTAATTTGTTAATTTAACAAATACATGTAGGTACTACCGCTGCTGCTATACATTTCGGTACAACCCATCCTATGGAAATCGGTAATTTACCATTTGTTATTTTTCAAAACCGTCTAAAATTCTTTTAAAATATGAAATATTCTGTTAAGCTTACAGCATCAATAATAACAAAATCATTAAGATCTAATTATCTTATGCCAAACTAAGACATCATCCTCTCCAGTCCATACTTGTAAAATCATTGAGAAGATAACACTTGAGGACGAATTATACTTTACAGATAGGTACCTGTTAAAGCTAAGTAATAACTTTGCGATTTTTACGATAAAGCCAAAAAAAAAACAGTAAAACCTGCAGTGTGAGAAGTAAAAACTGCCGAGTCATAACTAAGCAGAGGTGGCAATTTGGTACCAAGTGACGTCTGGGTCGGTAGTCAAGTATTGTGTGCCGATTCCTAGGGTCTGTGCCAACCTATAACTAAACTGTCAGATAAAAATCAATCCATACAAGTCCGTCTCAATTATTTCAGTACACTCCACACCATAGCTAGACAGGGTTGTTTGTTTGCCATCATCTATTCAGATACTATCAATTCCGATGATAATAATTGTGGCTACTCATCATCGTCGCGAACCTGCCCATCATAAGAGAAAATTACTCTTATTACCCGATGAATTTACTCAAATATGTGTTAAACAGATATCTCAATGTTGATGACGGTACTGCAGCTACATGCTTGTTAGGTGCCTCATAAGGCAGCGCATTTGTGTTGTTAATTAACATTGTTGTCTATAATGATATAAATTGGTACAAATAACTCAAATAAACACTTAAATTATGACCTATCCTGGTGTTTTTGCCGCATTGCAACTTTATCAAAAATGGTATTAAAATTAATCAGGAATCCGATGTGCCTACTTTTTCTCAGCTAAATGTCCTTGTATATAGATGTTTTTCAGACACACGTTTGCCAAACGCAATTAAAAGCTTTGAAATGGAAAAATAGTACATGGTTCCACGAGCAGACTTTGTTTGATGATTTTCCGCCACTTCATGTTTCTTTTAGTTCTTGACCAAAACCATACATAATAAAACTATAGTATAGGTAGATTATTTGTTACAATACCTAAACAAAAAAGCATATAAAAAGGCAACTTTAATGCAATTGTTTATATTTTACTACATACAAACAATACATTAAAGATTCAGTACAGTCGCAGTCCAAAAGTAAAAAAATATTACTTTTTCTTAAACTATGCTTTCTGATTCACCATTTATTATGGACGGTGTTCGATACATAAATGTCATTGTCATTGACAAAAATACGCCACCACTTTTTCACAATAAAAGTTTCAACCCAATCAAATCCATGGGAATAAAACCCACAAACAAACTAACCCACACAAAACAACTTGAATGATTTCTTAAACATGTTAATTAATTGTCTAGAGAAGACAAACGGTCGAAACCCATCAAAGAAAACAGAGTGCATAGTATAAAATTCCTGAAACTAAAACTATAGATAAGGCAGTTATAGTCCAGCCTTTAGGAAAAGATCGATTTCAGTTGTTCATTCATGTCACTGAAGGATAATGATAATATCTTCGGTATTTCAGTCAAGGCTGTGTATCTTTTTTTATCATTATAGCCGTGGAGGTAGGTAGGCACAACTCTATTAAAAATCCAATACAAAATATGCAAAGGCAATGTTTAAATAGTTAACATTTAAAATAAGATCTTTAGTTATAATCATTAGATAAAAATTATATATTATTATCAAATAAGGCCTTTGAACAATATCCGACTGTTTCACCATAATCAAGAGCCACAAATTCGCATTTTATTGGCTACTGTTGTTTGTTAAATTTTTATTGTTCCAGTCCATTTAGACGAAGCTGTGGCCCATGCAGAATTTGGGTTATAAGTTTTCCAAGTAACGAAGACGTCACCGACAGTTTATAGAGGCGATATTTTAAAACTGTTAAAACATATAACACATTTTATTATGCCAGTAATTCGAATTTCATGTTTCTCTTTGACAAGGCTTTCCGCAATTAAAAGACAATTAAAGATGACCGTAAAACATTTTACGGACAACCATTATTTTGGTACCTTAAATATATTGCCAACATAAAGAAGTTGGGTTTTATCTTGAGATAAAGCATTTATTTGTGCTACAAAGATTATGATCACAGACCTATTTTAAATATTAAAGAAGCGTTCTAAATAATTTAAAAAAAATCTTAGATAAAGGTTGTTGAAAATAATTGTCTATTTAAACCTATTCTTATTCTTGAACATAATTCTTTAATCGAAACTTAATACATACAAGGTTCATGTCAGTAAATCTAGAAAAAGAGACATGCAACATGTAAACTCTTTATGGTATTTATTATCATTTCCTTGACAAAAGTCTTTAAAAATAAACAATCACAGCCGCTCTAAACACTTTCAGAAACTAAGTCCTTTACAACAGGTGATAAAATTATGAAGTGTCTTCATCACTTACTTTAGTACCATAGAGGTTTAAAAGAATGAATTCCAAAAGTACTGGCCACTGGGCATGGCAGCATTATTTGTTAACGTAGGTTCGAGGATGTGAGAGAAAAAGACTAATAAAAAAAAACTTTAGTTTGCTGCTAGTGCTATATGGCCAAAATCACAATGAAGAAAAGCGTCCATTACTTTAATATTTTCAGAATAGTGCCTATACTATTTATAGCAACACAAATTTTATATTCGATTTATGTAAATTATTAAAACCTCCAACTATAAAGAAAGACAACATCTATCTCTTAGTTTTAATCTTCTTGGTTTCGTTCAAAACAACTTAATCCCAGGTAAGTGTCCAAAGATTTGTGTAAGTTTCGAACTCAAGTATAGCCTTACTCATGTCTTGAAGTTCTCATATATCTTCAAAGGTAAGTAGACAGTCTCCATCCAACTCTACTAAACACTGATACACATCCCTTACCATTCCCAAACGCCAAGCGGCGTTTTTTAAGGGCAAATTTACCTTTATTTATGGCAATACCCTCTTCATCAGGTTAACATTTTGTTAAAATATGGTCTAGTGGTGATTTTCTGGTTCATTGCAGCCAATTGAGAGGCGATACATTATCCGAACATGGGACAACTGACAAGATAATCTACTCTTGTGAGACAGGTACATGGTACAAGTTTCAAAAAGTTAAAATGTCAACTGAAACTGTGAGAAGAGGGTTGGTATTCCTCATTGGCTTATATTTAAGTTATTTCTAAGGTTATTTCTTAATCTTATCTGATGGACCAAATATTACTTTGATTGACCTTTTGCCATAGAAAGGATGAAACTAAGAGTATGGTCCGAATGGTCATCAATATCCGGCACTTTAATTTCTGCAGTAACTATGGTTGCTGATTTGCTGAAAAATCTGGCGAGTAATAGCAACTCACCAGGTTTTTGAGGAGTAGTGTCTCGTAAATACACTTTGGTTGAAAGCCAATATTCATATTCTTAATGCCATTGGGATCGCTAAACCGAAACCTTGGTTAAAGACCAGCCCATTCGGACCATACTCTAAATGAACTGATTTATTTTAATTCATTAACATTGGGTTTCTTGCAATATGTTTCTTAAGAAAATAACACGGGAATAAACTTTAAGCTTTAATAGACAAACTTGATGTTCAATTCTACATTTCGATACCTACTCTTCCTGATGAACGATTCACCAGCAAATGAAGCAAATACAAACCAACGCTGACACCTTATCGTTAGCAAGATGGATGAGGATGATCTTTTGGTCAACGCTTACTATGATAAGTGATAATGTTGTATCAGAACTCAATCTTCTGCTGTCAGTACCGCATGTTCGCTAGTCGATTATATGTGATTGTATCTGATACCATGTGCTTTGAGGTTTATGATTTTTATGGAGTTATCGAATGGCTATATTGTATAACTGACACTATCTATTGGAAATTAAACCACCATCTCTAATGGCTCGTGATGTTTTCATCGACTTTTATAATTGTTATATAGTGGTTTGTAGAAAAACGCAGCCAAACATTAATTGCTCAAGGCGGATTCAGGTTTATCTGTGAAATGTTGTGGAAGTTCGTTGAAGTGTCTGAAAAAAACGGACAGCGTGTTTTAAGATGTCAACGAGAGAGACTGATCGAACTATTACAAACTTCTACTACAGATGAAGATGATAGTACCTTTATTTATCAGCAAAATTTATTGAACAGTCTGCATATCACGCTGTGGCTATGGCTTGATTTCTTTAAAAAAATATTTTGTCAACTGCAAACGCTCTTATAAACATCCTTTGGTATCTAATACCATGCCCTAATATATCTACGTGAACCATAAATTAAAATTAAATATTTTTTGTAACGGTTTATTTTGGCTATAATAATTTTGGTAATGCCTAATGCCTATGTAGGTTGGAATCCTAATAAAATTTCAATAATACAACCTTTGGAACACATTATTTAAAACTGCTAAGCACTATGTTTTTCTAGTTATGCAACTATCAAAATGGTTATTAAGTAAATTTTTACTAATAATACGTATTGTAGTCCCTGAATAGTGTAATTCAGGTTAACCTGTCGAAAAGGTGGTCGTAAATCAAGTCTTTAAAGATTATAAACACTGTTATAAGGCGTTAGCTTAAAGAATAAACTAGATAATGTTTGTTTGTAACCCTATATTCAAGTAGCCAGGCTACTCCAAAGCCTAAGGCTGTCTGGATTAAGAACAAGGGGGACCTATAGCTTAACGTGGGTTCCGAACCACGAGGTTGCGAGCCTTTCGACTAGTACTTGGGTGGTCACCCATCCAAGTACTAACCTAGCCAGACGTTGCTTGACTTCAGTGATCGTGTGATCACTGTCCAAGCGGCCTGGCCGCTCGCTCCCTGATGGTTCTATCATTATTATTATTGATCTCAAACTAATATTAAGACAATGTAGTTCTCATCCTGTAAAAATAGCATAAATATTTGAATCTGTTGCTGTTTGTTTGCCTTTGATTCATAAAATAAAACGAAGGTAAGTAATGTTGGATATACCAAAGAAAGCTGAAACTGATGCTCAACTCAGTTTACATTCTGTGGGGTGAATTACATGCCCAAGGTGCCCCGCTAAGAGGGCGGCACGTGCTTCCTCTTGTACCTTACATTTAGCCCTCCGGGGGTAAAAATCCTCTGCGGCGTTCCCTGACAAAAGTTTCGGTGGGAAAATTTACTGGAGTTTAGGTTTCTGGTCCAGGATTGTAGTCATAACGGGGCAACAGTCTTACAAATAGATTTTTAAAACATTTTGAATTATTATTGCATGTGCAAAGAGCGATCACCCCGACTCTTGCCATGGATCCGTCAACTTTAATTTTTATATTGTCGACTGTAATTCTTTTGACGTTTTATAGAAAGACTAGGGGTGAAATTTTGTAGATCACACGTTCCTTCAGTTCTTTTTGACAGGAAGTGACGTGTCCCTTTTTTATTTTTCTGTTCCCGAAGGAGGAAAAGTGACACTTCACTTCATGTTAAAAATGATGGTACTATCTTTAGTATTTAAACAAAAATAATTACTATAAACAAAAAAATTACTGGCTGTTTTATAAAGATAGATGTTTATAATTTGCAGCATACTTACTTAGCTATATTTTGTATAAAAAAAATGGTACTAACTAGGTACCATTCCATGCTTATTATTAATATCATAAATTTTCTGATATAATATACATACCTGTTCATTATATCTTTATTTAGTGATAAGTACCCTCATTTTGTAAATTAAAGTTTATTTTTGTAATTTAATATACAGGGTGTCCAAAAAATGGCGCATAACTGCGATGGTACGTTGTTAAAAAAAATCTATCTATGCTTATATCTTGAATATAACAGCTCATATTAACGAAACAAATGGTTTAATACAAAGCTACAGTATATCTTAAACCATTCAACCATTTGTTAATTTATTAAATGGTCGAATTACACTTTTATAATCAATTTAATTTTACAAAATATTCATAAAATGAAGCTGACAACAACGTCAATAAAATCTAGTGCAAAAGTTTATGATCAAGACTCATAAATAGGATTTTTAGACTTATTCACCCTTTCCGTTCGTACCGAAGTCGCCGGTCGACGCATCTCAGATACGTCCAAATACGTCAGAAATAAATGAGTCAATCTGACGGCTTCTGAGATGTGTCGACCGGTGACTTCGGTACAAACGGAAAGGGTGAATAGATGGGATTTTTAGATGTATTTTCCTAGACTGTGTTGCCGATTTATGCAACTTTGTTCGCATTTTTCTCAATGAATATAACAGATGAATTTTTTTTGACAATTTCTAGGGATTCCTGAGAATGCCCCTAAAGCGTACCATCGCGTTTATGCGCCATTTTTTGGACACCCTGTAAAGTTTAACTAAAATAAATATTCAGCAATCTAAACAAGTTGGTAGGCTTGGTCAAATATATCTTATATGGGCTTGGTAAACCTACTATTTATTCATTTGGAGACAAAATATTCTTTTTCTTCATGCAATACAAAGTAGGTATTAAGAAGTTATTTCGCCTCATTTTAATTATAATTTTACCTTACCGAAGTTAATTGGTTTTTTCTGAAATTAAATTGGCTGTTTTTAAAATACAACTAATGCTTTTTGAAATACAAATAGTAGATTCTAATGCACGGTTTACACAACTTCTTTACCCCAACTTCTTTCCCCTTTACCTCATAGTCTTCTAAGATAAATATGTTTAAATATCATTTAGCGTTCAAACAGAAAATCTTTACCTCCGTCTCCCATAGTCTTTACCTCAACTATTTTATCTTTTATGGTTAGGTTACAGACTAAAAGGTAAAATTTCTTTGCATTAACGTTTGAACTACGCAATCAACATTTAAACTACGTATTTAACATTTGAACTACCTGGGCTAATAAAATATGTTATTCTAAGGGGACCAACGTTGGCAACGTTATTACAGGCCAACGCACTTTACACCTTGACCTCCATTTACCTCGCAGTATTTTTTTGACGTTTTAGACAATAGTTTTCTGACGTCTGACGGATACTAAACAATATGCAAACAATCTAAAAAGAACCGCGAGGTAGATGCAGGTGTAAAATCCGCGGGCCTGCATAAAGTTGGCCATGTATCCTAACCTTAAAAATGTCAAAATAAGCAAACTGCTTAATTCTGTTATAAGTTTTTTTAATTAAAATGGGTGAAATAGTGATTATAGCTTAATTTTAAACAACAAATTATGTGAGGAGTAAAAACATATTACTAGAAAGGTTATGTATCTTGTTCCAAACTAGAGGTAAGAGCTAGAGTTGTATAAACCATAATTTTCAATTAGGTGAACTCGGAGGTAAAGACTATGAGGTAAAGGGGAAAGAAGTTGGACTAAAGAAGTTGTATAAACTCTCCATAAATGAAATCTAGAATAGATGTATGATGCCAAAAAGAAACACAATTTTTAGGATTGGACGAAATTTAGGAAATTTCTAAAATGTTTCAGCTGCAAAAAGACTTTCCAATTGATCCTTGCATGGACAAAAAGCTCATGCTATCAAAATAAAGCTGTATGTCTATTTCAGAGTAATTGCTCTCCAAAAGCTGCTCTCAAAGATTAGAAAAACTCTCTTGAGATAGATATTTTCGCATAATTACAACAAACGTAAATCCATCGTTAGCAATGGAATTGTTTTTTTTGCAGTTGTTGTATTTATTTGTTCATTTTGTCCAAATAACCAATAGGTAAAAAATGGATCTAACGGTATCAAACACCCAATATTTATTTCAAAAAGTAAAAAATTTCTAGAAAACCAGCAGCGCTCTTTCATTTAAAGTTTCTGATCTTACGGAACATAAACTAGGTAATAGATAAGTAGAAAAATATAACACTTTACAAGGAAAGAATTGATTTATGATGGTGTACCCAAAAGGGAGGCATAAGGATGGAGTGATAGAAAGAATAACATGAATTGCTGGCTGTGTCGATACGTTACATTTGTGGGCTGAACGGTGCGAGATATAACTGCATCGACAATAAGGCACGGTGAATGCCTACCAGAAGCCGCGTTCACATAAACATTACCCAAGTTATCTAGATTGGGATAGGATAGCAAACCCTTCCATCGACTGCGTCCACCTAACCTAGGTGTTCGAAGCCCCACTTCACCGAAAGGCGGAGTCCCCAATTCTAGCGCTTCACATGCGCTCTGTGTACATTCCATTAGCTGCCTAACGCCCGACGAGTGCGCGATTACCGACCGCTGGCGCTCGCCTGTCGCCTTAACCATGCGCGATTTATCTGCCTAGATATTTCCGAATATTAGGCCTATAATATTTCAAATACGTTTGTTTTTCATGTTTACCTAACCTCTTTACATCGGCGCGAGAACCCCAAGTTAAACCGAATAAAATGACAATTCTTTGCAAATAACTCACTTTTCGCCGAATGATGTGCAGTGATAAATAGTGGTGGTTTTAGTCCGAAAGGAGTAACATTTAGTGACGTCAGAACCTGTGACTATTAACTTTGTTGTGATTTATTTTATGAACCCGTCGGATTTTGATCTTGGTGCTGGTCTGGTCCACATAAGAATCTGGTCCGGTTAACCTGCAGATGGGAGTGTTTGAAGAAGGAACTTCTCACACGCCCGTGATGCATTGGGTAAGTTATTATCAAATGACATATTGTAATAAATTATAAAAAGCAGCATATGATTTAGCGAATAAATATGTTACCGATGAATATTGCAAAACTTGGTCGAACTATAAATGTACAGAATCGTCCTAGACCGAAAACTAACAATTAACAACAACTAACAAATTTAAGTATTGAAAACTTCTTCCTTAAAAGTTTTTGTACCTATGTTGTTGTAAGTTGTAACCTATGTTTACAATTTAAAAATGGTTAACTCCTTTACCAATGCCTTACGCATGCGCACAAATGACATTTAAAATACTTGCGAAGCATTTTGGAGTAACAGAAAGGAGACTTTTAATTGGCAAATATTGGAAAATAACTATCTTAAAACCCAAAAAAAATATTTCGTCGAAGCATACATGATGAAATAAAGCTACCCAAATATACCTACTAAAGAAAATAAAACGATCGATGGAAAAGAAAAAAAATTGGGGAAAAAGATTTTTATGATTCTACATATGCATTGAATCTGTAACAAGTGTTTAACAGTTTTAGTAGATTAAAAAGATTGCAATTTAGTTCAATAAGCTGATGCCGACGGTAGATTTTTAACAAAAATACAGGACTTAATGCCGAAAAGACCAATAAAAACAAAACATTGATGAACAAGTTTCACACAAAACTGAGGAAAAAAAATAAGTTCACGTCAAATAAGCTTTTTACTGCAAACAAAAAAGTAACAACTAGTGTTGGTACTTTTAAATATAAAAAACTTTTTATAAGATAATCTAAAGGAAAAAAGGTTGGTATTTTGAAGTGACAAGATGATCAGTTGAACTACTAGATATCCAAATACCTTTTTTTTTTTAATTTTTAGTAGGTATTTTATTATCTTAGTATAGGTACATATTTATTTTAAAATTGGACCTCGGAGACCTCCATCAATATTAAGTTTTAATTTATGTGACAGTCGATAAGAAACGTAAAACATTCAATGTTAGATATGAGCTATTATAGCATTAAATGTGATATTTTTTTGTAAAAACCTATTTTGAATGGTGTACAATGCATTAAATTAAATTTTAAATACCCTTATTACCTGCATCAGTTAACTTTTTTCAAATCTTTACATTGTCGATTTATCCTGTATTTGAATTTCCATGACAAAAGTTGTGGTAAATTTTTGCAAATCGCTCATTATAATTTCTGTTAATTTATTAAATATGAAATATCAAAAACAAAATTTTTATAAAAAAAATGTATCTGCGCTCAACAAAATTTCACCCGCTCTTGACATGGATCAGTCAACTTTCAAAGTTTTACATTGTCGAAATCTTGTCTCTTGTCTCTTGTTTGACATTTGACATTTTATGGTTTAATTTGGTCATCCCTTTTTTTCGTGATTTCTTAATATAATTGCTTTTTAAATTTTGGGAGTTATTCAGCAACTGATAATAAAACCCATACATAGAGGGACATTTTTTAAAAGAAGTTATTTAAGAAACATTATGAGGGAAACAAACTTAAGTATTTATGTAGAAGCTTAATAATTATTTAAAATGTACATGTCGAGATGACAAACTTTAAAGATTTTATCAGAGAGCAGCTTCCTTTAAATATTTTAAAAATAAAAAATCTGGTTTCGGTGTTGAACTTTCAACATCAAGCATGAAGCTACCTACATAAATATGTTTAACTAAAACTTAAAAATCCTAATTTAATATTAATTTTATACATAACATTGCAATAGAGGAAGTACATAAGAAAATTTTTAATTTTAATGGGGACAATTTAGATAATACTGCAATAATATTACCATTTAAATTCGAAAATAATTTTAATTTTTTTGGGTAAAAAAGAGAATTTCTCAAGCTTTATGAAGCCACACAAGTTGAAGGTTATTGAATTAAGAAATTTGCATTTAAAGGACTTTTGTTAAATTAATTATTTAATGTATTGTTTGAAATTTATGAGATTTATGAATGCCATAATTCAAACTTACATTTAGTGTAGAGATATAACAATTGGTTTGTTTAAATCTTTTGGGAAGCGAAAAATACACACATCAAAACAATCTAAGGGACAACATCTTTTTCTTAAATTTTTGGTTGGTGATTTGAAGTTTAGTTGTTTTTACCATTGCAGCACTTTCTTGCAATGCCTCTGAATAATTACCAACCATTTTTAGCGAAAAAATGATATTAATAGAGAAAAACTAAACAGGGAGAACATCGCTTTAAATTTAGCTAATTTAAAAAAAAATTTAAACAACAGTTGTAAACTAGCAAAAAAGTAATGCGTTATTTCAGTAGTTAGTATGGCACCTTGTGATGGTAATAACTGCTTAACATCTTCTTCACATGCTTCTAATACGGTTGTCAATCATTTCTTGGTTCAATTTGCTCCACTGCTCTAAAACGTACTAAGAAAGCTGCTCTCTTTCCCCAAATGGTTTAATTTGTTAAGTAAGCCTTCCTTTGAGCATGTTCTATCGGATTTAAATCTGGAGACTGAGCTGACCAATTCATAACTGCAATATTCTCTTAAACTCGATAATCGCGAACTGTCATGGCGGGATTGGGACAGGCGTTATCATGTGTTGGAATAAAATCTTGCCCAATATTATGTGTATATGGAACAACGACATGGTCTTAAATGTTGTTAATGAATCCGTTCCCATTAGGAAAGCCGTCCACCAAATCGCGCACAGTTCTTCCGCCAAAAAATTTTTTACCCAAAACCATGATTGTGCCATCGGTAACTATGGACTTCCTGTGCGGTTTAAAAACGACCTTTACTTCCATACAGTCTTCAAACACAAGTTTGTCTTGAATTTGATTGTAAACCAAACCCTGATTCGTCTGTGAATAACACAACACAATTATGGTTTTAGGTGAAATTTCTCTTGGCGGAACAACTGAGCGCGTTTTGTTGGTTAGCTTTCCTAATGCGAACGGATGCATTAACAACATTTTAGACCCTGTCCTTGTTCCATATATCCATAACATTGGACATGATTTTATTCAAACACATGATAACGACCGTCCCAATCTTGCCATGCCGGTTCGCGATTATCAAGCTAAAGAGAATATTGCAGTTATGAATTGGCCAGCTCAGTCACCAGATTTAAATTCGATAGAGCATGCTCAAAGGAAGGCTTACTTAACAAATTAAGCCATTTGGGGAAAGAGAGCAGCTTTCTTAGTACGTTTTAGAGCAGTGGAGCATATTGGACCAAGAAATGGTTGACAAACGTATTCAAAGCATGCGAAGAAGATGCAAAGCCGTTATTACTAGCAAAAGGTGCCATACTAACTACTAAAATATCACATTACTTTTTTTCTTGTTCACAACTGTTGTTTATTTTTTTTTTTAAATTAGCTAAATTTTAAACGATGTTATCCCTGTTTATTTTTTCTCTATTGATTTAATTTTTTCGCTGAAAATGGTTGGTAATTATTCAGAGGCATTGCAAGAAAATGCTGCAATGGTAAAAACAACTAAACTTCAAATCACCAACTAAAAATTTAAGAAAAAGATGTTGTCCCTTAGATTGTTTTGATGTGTGTATAATATGTAGTTAGTAGTAATTTTCAGTTAATTAAGTAATAACATCAAATTCATAACCCGAAGAATTGATGTCTCATGCAAACAAATTTTAGTTGAAAAAATATAACGTTCGTCATGGAATTCCTGCACCTTTAAAGTGTTAAAAGGTAATGAGTTGCAGTTTTATAATGCATAATTTCTAGTAACAGTGGTAAAAAACAAAAGCGCACAATTAAATGTCATTAGAAACGCAACAAATATTAATTTAATAACGCTACTATGCCTATGAATTTTATTAATATTATCTTTAAATCATAATCTAAGATCACACCGATCTGTGTAATTTTCTACTCGCGAACATGCAGATTACACACGTACAACAATGAAGCCTTTATTGCATAACAATTCTGATGGGTTATTAAAACAGCTATAAAAATGATGATGCAGTCAATATTACCATTTGCAATATTGTTCCAGAAGACTGATTTTTTTCTTATGGCTAATGTTGGTATATTTATACCTCCGGGGTTGATAATTATGTTCATAATCAAAGCTAATTAATAACAATAAGTAAGTTATTAAAACCGTTACATACCTATCGAAATTGATAATAACACATTATCATAAAATTAATTTTTTTCACTATTAGGTATACAGGGTGTCGCGCATTCGAGGGGCACCATTCTGCCTATTTTAATGCCCATTTACCTCCCGCAAGCAGAACTTGATTATCTCTAACCCGTTATCGGTTACCATACCTTCAAAAAACAAAAAGGGCATTCCGGTTATTTGGCAGTAAGGTGTTAGTTTTCAAAACTCTGACATTAGACATTTTTTTGTCAGCAATCAGATTCTGGTTAAATTTAAACAAAAAAAAAGAGCATGATAATAATTTATGAATGAAGTTAAGCGAGATCCAAATTGGATCCTCAAATTCGCAATACCCTGTATTTAATGCATTATATCGGGTGAGCAAATAAAAACGGCCCCTAAGTAGGCTATGAACAATGTAAAATCTGCCAATTAACAATATTTTGACAATCCCCATGGCTCACTTATGGGCCGTTTTTTTTTGCTCACTCGATACAAGGTGTCCCAAAAATGGCGAAACACATGTTATGGAACGCTGTTAGGGCATGCCTAGGGATCCCCAGAAAATTGGTAAAAAAATCTCATATACCCTTGGAGATATGAGAGGCCCCAAAGTGCGAAACTTTTAACGCTTATAACGTGCGATCTACAAAATTTCACCTCGACTCTTGCCATGGATCACCCTTTCAAATGTTTATATTTTTGAAACATTGTCGACTGTCATGTGTTTGACGCTAAAAGACAAGAGTTGATGTGAAATTTTGTGGATCGCACTTAACCCTAAAAATAACAGCACATTAAAAAAATTAATACAAAAGCACAATCATGTTAGAACCTTTTTACTTTTGTTTATCTTTTAAATGGTCAAAAAGAGCTGTCACAATCAATTTAATTTTGCAAAATTTTCATAAAATGAAGCTGACAACAATGTCCAGCAGCCTAATTCTATTGACAATTCCAACAAGAAAAAAGTCACATTTTTAGCAGACAAAAGTTGATTCGTAGTAAGGCATACTTCATTTTATCAGGCCGGCGCACTCTCAAGTTTATTTTTTTGAATCCTGGAGGCCTTATTTTCTAGAAGATCCAGTGTTGTGACGTCACAGAAATTAGTTTGGCTACTCGCTAACGGTATCGCTTTAGTCAGCAATAACAGTGAATATGCATTGAGATTGATGTCAACATTGAGATATGATAGATAAATGACAATTTTACATGTAAAATGTCAGTTATCTGTCATAATGTCAACGTTGACATCAATCTCAATGCATATAGAATTGGGCTGAATGAGATCGAAAGCAAGAAAATATGATCAAGATTAATAGATAAGATTTAAAATGCACTAATTTTAACAGAGGTTTTAAATTTATCGAACCTTATAAACCGTATTTTTCTCAGTCATAAGAAAAGATGAATTTTTTTTCATCAATTTTTTAAGGATCCCTTGGCATGTCCCAACAGCGTACATCTGTATTATATTGTGCTCTTATATTTTTGGGATTGATAAATGATGTAACTTTATTGATCTATATTAACCTAAAATTAATAATATAATTTAATATGTTGCCAAGAAAGCTAGTTTTTTTCTTAAGATGTCTTCCACTAGGCGCCGCAACATAAATGACAGGTTCGTGGTATGCAAAAAAAGTTGTGGTGTAAGTATATCTATCATTTTAATGAATAACGGCTCATGTAGATGCAATTTTAATTTTTAGTAATTAACTATAAAATGGTTGAGAGGCATGTGTCGTTTAATATGCTCTCATAGATTTTGATCCCGCAGCTGATAGCTGTTTAGCTGATGAACCTGGACACTAATCGGTTTACCTGATAATCTACGTCAATATAATATATGAAAGGGTCAATAGCACTTTACTTATATTCTCACAATTTTGCACAATTTTCCACTGACTGTAAGTCGTGAGATTTTGCTTTATTGCATAGTAAGACCCGGTAAGACCCATATAATTTTAACGGAATTATCTTACACCATCATTCAGTAAAGCCATGTCAACCTGCAATAATCTCGGTGGACAGTGGACTCGCCACAAAGAGAATCCGTGTCAGGTTTGAAAATAATTAAACGTTAACCTGCGATATCCGTTAAGGTTCATTCAGACTCCGAAAATTATCTTGACTTGGCTTAATTTATCGCAAATACTTAAACAGAAAAATAAATAAAATATACAATGCTATATGTATAAGTATTAAGTGCAAAAGAGAGCGAGGCATCAACTGGTAGGAGACTTATTGGAAATTGCTCTATTTATTGTAGTCATTCCATAACTGCCGAAGATGTAATAGATTCACAAACTCCAAAGAAGTAAAATTATTTCATGTAAAAAAATTACGATAGCTCATTGGTCCCTTAAAATTGACATCGTCATTTTTAAAGTTCAGATTTTTTAAATATTCTAGGAAAACCTTTAAGTTATGCATGTGGGGATTAACTTATTGCTGGATAGATGCAGGTAATAAATAGTTACACAGTGCGCAATGTTATATGTAATTTAAAAAAAAATAATTTTTATACCAACCAAGTAGAAGTTAATTAATTCTGCAAAAATGTAGAGAAAATTATGTTTTGTTGCGTAGTAACTTGCAAATTACAGTAATCTTCTTGCCAATTTTTTTGAATTAAGACTAATACGTATCAATTAATCAAAAGTTTCTACAATTTACATCCCCCGCAAAAATTATCGTTCATTACATAATTATTTATTTATTAAAAACATATTTATATTATTATATTGCATCAATTTTTATATGATTTATAATTTTTTATACCCACAGTTTTGTTTGCCTATCTCTACACAATGCTATATTTATATAAACATGGAAATAAGTATAAGAATAATGTTAAAATTGGAGGCATTATCTTTGTTGTTTATTATACTTGTTTCGGGTCATTTGTAATCTGTCTGTACGAGATTAGTGATTGAGGGGTCATGACTGAAGGTACCTTTATGAACATCCTAAGATATTGTTTCCACTGTGACTGGCAGACAATTTAAAAAATAATGCAGAAGTACCTAAACCCAGACAAATAGAATTAATGCAATTACTTATATTTCCGTTTCCCGATAAACTTCCTTTTATTTCTTAAGCTAAAACTAACTTTTAATTCAATTTTAGCCAATTATCAAACTAAAATTTACTTTTGTTGAAAAGCTAAATAATTTTTTTAATTTAAAAAAGGCAATAAAAACGAAATATTTGTTTGTAGAGTTTAACTTTTTAACGTTATAGATTCGATTTTATCAAGTTTTTAAGTTTCTTAGGAATTTGGTAGCAATGACCTTAAGCTCTTGGTTGACATTGAGCAGCAAGATCATTTTTTCTCTTCTTGTCTTAACAACATATAAAATGTCCAAAATTTAATAAACAGCATTCGAAAACATAATGTACACTTAAAACTATTATAGTAAATTAGGTAGGACATGTAAAATTTACCAAAATCTTTGCATTGTTAAACTTTAGAGTAGCCTTTACAAAATTGTGTTAACAATTGTTTTTTTTTTTATTTTTCTAGTTTTAGGAATACCAATAATATGAATAATAAGTAGGTACAAAACAGAAGAGAAAATGGCATGATACATTATTTCTAAAAGCAGTCCAATCCTTTCAAAATTTCCATTAATAGATTATGATTGTCACATAACCTTTAAAATGATAACTTATTTATTTGCATTATTTTAAAAAGTTTATCAAAATAAACCGTATCAATATTATGACTGTTTTGATTTTGCAACAACAAAATTATGCCAAAATGATAACATGCACATGTTTGAATGATATACTAAAAGACCTTAGGGTAACATTCTAATATAACCATGATATGAATTTAATAGCCTAATAAACATCAAAATGTGATATGATGTTTTATGGCAAAATGCAAATGCTCAAGCGCAAGGATCCTGCGCCATGTAATTAGATAATTGGATTATATTTCATACAAATTTTACATAAACATATAGGAAGGAATATCTATAGGTATTATAATTTAATATTAAAATAACAAGAAATCATCTTTATACCCCGATAATGTTGTAATGATACCCTCATGATACAATTTTGCATATTTTTATTGAAACTTTTCGTTCTTTATTTTACATAATTTTTTTTGCATTTTTTTAAATTTTTTAATAAAATTGCATTAAATCTTTGGGATAGATAAGTACTTAATTGAAATTATGATTAATATTTATGTCATACGCCGCCTGTTTCCGTTTATCAACATCTGTATAGACCAGTTTTTATACATTATTGGTAAAGATTTCTTATCAAAATGTTGGTTGAATCATAATATTTTTATGTTCTTCGGTAATAGACTAGCTGTTTTGGGATAGTAATTTTTCATGAGATGGTAATAGCTGAATCAGGTTGTATAAAAAAAGTTCAAAGAAGTATTCAGTATTATTACATGGAACAATACATTGCCGAGGATATCCAATTTAATGCACCACCTTCAAAATTGGGAATTAAAAAATCTTCCACAATATTATTAATACTTTCCCAAAATTTACCACCTTCACATAATGGACTAGGTAGTGTATTACACTTATAACATATTATTATTACGTCCGGGAAACGTCTTTAAGACAAATAACAGTACTCCAATCTTTCTTGGTTGATCAAAACCTGAAAGTTCTTAAGGGGGATCTTCGATTAATTTTTTATTGGACAGATCAACATTTTGCCAATTAATGTTATACACATCGAATAGTGAAAAGGGGTGCAAACTTTTCATTAACCAATGTTGAAATATTATAATTTAAAACTAACTTTACTCCGTTAAATAGCAAAAAATCGGTCATTGGAAATCTATTTAGGTCACCAAATCATTGTTAGCTTGCACTTCAAACAATTTAAAAGTTTACGTTGACCTAAAAATAGCAAACTAAAATAATCTTATCTCTAGCCTATTTAGTTGTAACTAAACTATTTTAGACGTCTCTATTTTAGACCACCAAGAGCTCCCTCTACTTAGTAGATCTAAACATTGATAATGCATATTTAAATACAACAGTCAAATTCATGATTCTTATGGTTTTAGAGTCTTTGACATTTCGCATAGCATGCGGTCTTCAGTTGAAGAATTTCAAAGCTACCTGCGATGTGTAAAATAAAGTGTGTCTTTTGTTATTTCCATAGCCGTCTTCAATGTTGACAGAAGCTTAAAGGGTGTTAAATTCTAATAAAATTATGCAAAATATTTATGAAATTTATTATCGTGGTATAATCTTTTATGAAGCTTGATTTAGAGTCGGTTTTTTATTTCTTGTCTTTTATTGTTTATTTCGCGGTAATTTGTCTATTCCTTAGGCAACTAACACCTGTTTCATATTTGCATTCTGATTTAATAGTTATGAAAGGATGTGTATAATTTTAACAAAAAAAAAGGTGAGAACGGACAAATAAGAAATACATTTGCTTGAAATATGTATAAGCAAGAATTCATAATAAATCTTGAAATTACAACTGAAGAAATTAAGTTGACAAGTAGTGCTGGTGACAGTTTCCTATTTAATGCTATAATGCTTCTTGATGATTGTGCGATTATCATGGAATTACTTATGCACAGGATTACTTGATGGACACTGGACAGGATGATCGAGACGCAGTAATTGCGAAAATCGTCAACAGACAACGCTTGTTACAACGTTTTTGCCTATTTAACGTGCTTTAGCAAGTGAGATGTTTATTTTAGCAGACTATGTATTTATCTCCTTTGCAAAGTTCACATTCACAATATTAATGGCTGTTTTTTTGATATCTGTTATTTTTCATAAATTCCTTTAATAAGTGTGCAATTTTTAGTAAACTGTAGTTTTCCACTTCAAATGATTAGGTATGTTGACAAAATTATAAAAGTACCTAGTATAAAAACCAAATCAATTGAAAACGATTATATTAAAAGACTTACCTCCCGCTTACTTTTCTCCAAGCCAAAATATTGCTAGGTGAAATAAAATCAGATCTTTCCCATACGTCAAGTTTTGATGTTTTAAAATTCGCATAATAAAAAAAATCGTTATGTTCTTGTAGAAGAAAGATACAAACCTTCTGTATGCTTTCTGCTACTTGTTATTCAATAAGACATCATTAAAAATGTGAATCCTTAGTGTATGTATGCTTCTGATTGGACAAATGTAAAATTCAAAAGAGTACGCAGCGTATGTTTAGAGTGAATACCGACGAAGCAACTTACCTTATTAGCGATAAATTATGCCTGCCAACCTTTCTACAACTTTTCAAAATCTTATTATAGTGCTATTCGCGTTTTCAGTATACATGGATTCACTACATAAATGGAGTTACATCTATTTCAATCCATTAACATTAAATTCCAAATGATAATAGTACAGGTGAAGTCTAAGCACAAGTTAAAATTATTTTATTGTAAAAGAATACATTTACAAGAAATTAAAGTAATGGCTGCGAATTACTTTAATGTGTCGTTTTATGTAGTTCGTTGTTTTTTGATATTTTTTAAATCAAATAATAAAAGATTTGTACCTATATCTTTTTTTTTTAATGTACCTATAACTTGATGGTTAGATATAAAATATAGATTCTTTATCTTCTATGTCTTGCGACGATGAAAGCATAGCTGTTGAAATATGAGCATGACTTGGCAAAATCTAAAACCTCAACAAAAATGTTACGTAAAAATGTAGATTTCAGCGATAACATCATTCACCAATATTATTAGTGACACCGTTATTATAAATAGCTCCTGGTTACAAGTTTGACACACCCAAAATTTATTGTCTAAAGCACGCGGATGTCTTTTGAAAAATGAAAGTATAAGATCGTTAATTACTGGGTCCACCGTAACTGTCAGGAGTGTCTCTGTAGTCGCGACACCCGCAGACAAATGACTGCAAAAATAATTTATCTCTAGGGATATTTTAAGCATTGTATACCTACAAATCATAAAGGAATAACAAGTTACAGAGGCATTCGCCGATTTAATGTTTCTAAGAACTGCATGAACTACATAATAAAGTTTACGTAAATACGGTAGGTGTTCACTAGAACATACTTAAGTAGGCCTTGGTAAACTAAACCTAATCCTTTTATAAGAAATAGCATAAGCAATGGGTCTAAAGTGAACCCCCAATAAGGGTACTTTTTTTTTTGTATTGAAAATACATTATTAACATTTAATTAAGTATTAATTACAAATCGTCTTGATTCTGTTTGTGATTGATTTTGTCGTTGATTATAAAATACAAGTTTAAATTGCGGGTGAACTCTTTACGAGATTTGTACCCGGAACGTTTTGCATTATGTTTCTCCAAGCTAGCGTAAAGTAAAATCTATAATTTATCCCAAAATTAATTATTTCTCTATTGCTGACCAAGTCTCTTTTCACTCAAGAAAATTTTTAGCGCGTGTCTTAGGCCACACAAGAACGACATCAGTCAGTGCAACGGGTCACGACCCCCTGGCAGGACTACAAGGCATTTCCCCTTACCCCCCTGTCTTATGAGGTCCTACAACATTCAACCTGGCACTCTGACAGCTATCACTCTCACGACCTGTTGGCGCTGGCACGACTTCCCTTCCTCTTAAGCAACCTTCTTTAGCTTTCATTATATTATAAGACTGCCGCTTCAGTCACCGTCGAAGCAGGTGTGTAAGGTTAGCCATACATAATAATTTTTGTGAAAGACAAATTCCAATGATTTTTTTTTATCTTGAACACCTTTCATAATAAATAAACTTAAAAATAAAGGTAAACCGTTAAGTACAGTTCCTTTTATGTTTACAATAAGATTGTGTTGAAGTTAGTTTTTCTTGAACCTTTAATGATTGCTTCAGGACGATAACATAACTGCATTTCATAGGTTGCCACAAACCCACATTTTTGCTACAAAATTATAAACGGCAATCTAAATTTCGTCGCGTTTTAGCTGATTGTTGTAATAGATGCAGAACCTTATGATGTTTGCAAAATTTCATTTTACCTCAGTACACCGTCCTATTTTTCATGTGCCATCGTTTATTCTAGGAACTTTAATAATGAAATTGTGATACTTAAAAATATTCCATCATTCCTCAACTTCACAAACTCTGTTAATCCGACCAACGTCCTCAATCTGGCGAGCAAGATCTGCCAACATTCGTGTTTGTTTAAGGCTAAAGTCATAATTACCGCACCGTCGTCCCAGCTATGAAGAATAATCTTCGATCGGTTTAAAACGTTAAAATATGTTGGGTTTTACATCATCGACGAGCGGGTTGTATTCACGATATCAATTTATTGATTTCATTCAAAAAATTTATACAACCTCTTATTACCAAGTTTTGCAGCTAAAAGACCACAAACACAGATAAGTTGTGTGGAATTCAATTTTCTGTAGCAATTTATGAGCACCAAGAATAAATAACAACAGATTATGATAGAACAAAAGGGTTAGGTGAAATATAGTTGGTTGGAAAATGTGGCATACCTTTATCATCAGATAACTTATGCTGGTCGTTCTGTTTCTGTAGAAATTAATAATAGAAAAAAAAAAAAACATTTCAAACGAAGGTCAGGATAGTAGATGAAAAAGTTGATGTGAGACATACTTTATGAAAAAAGTGGTTTAGAGGAATTTCTGCAAAGTGCAAATAGTAGAAATGTCTTATCTAATGTTGGAAAATAGAACAATAAAATAAATCGTGAATATGGTGAACCAATGTATCATTGATCACATCACTTATCGCATTTCTACTGAAGAATTTCAAAAATTCTCTAACGCAGATTGTGCCAAAAATGGTATACTACTTGATCGACGTACGAGTAATGTTGACATGTAACAAAAAATAATAATGAATCTTATCCATAAGGAAAACGGCACAAGGCTCAGTCCATAATAAGGGTAATTTACGATGACAAATATCCAGAATCGTGTCACCTTTGTCCCAAAAAGGCATGTGTTGAGGTTATGTTTTATTCGAACAATTTGCAGTATTTCACAGTTGTTTATAGAGTAAGTGGACAAAATGGGTGATATGCTAGGATAAATGAATAATAAAAGTCGTCCATATTAGTGTAAGTATCTGATGTTTGAACAATTAGCGAATATTTGTTTCACACTAAGCGTTACTGTTTAGATCCATAAGGATTTTGATGGCGTTAAGTCCAAGATAGTATGCAATAGTATGCATGCTTGGCACGTCTATTAATTTATGTGAGCGAGGATACGTAATGCAGCTTAACTGTGTAATTGAAACGCTCCAAGAAATCCTCTAGACCGATTATTGCTAGATGGCGAATAAAGATAAATTCTTAACTTAACATGATATTTTTATAGACCTAATAAAACTATAAGCTCATTTTTCTCATAACTTGTTTGCTTTTTGCACAACTTTATAGACGCATTAGTTGTCTTTTATTTTTATTATTCTCTTTAACTATTTTTATGGAAATTAAGGCATAGAATGTTTTATATTTATTTTGATACTTATCATAAAACTTCTTACTAAA
Organism: Cartodere bifasciata; assembly: GCA_963920755.1. NCBI lineage: Eukaryota > Metazoa > Arthropoda > Insecta > Coleoptera > Latridiidae > Cartodere > Cartodere bifasciata. The sequence goes on along the minus strand of OY987194.1, from coordinate 15,854,866 downwards.
CCTTCTTCAACACATGATTTTTAATTTTTTTTCATTTATAAATTAAAAGTATGTTTAAATACCACCAAGCGTAAAAATCTCCAAATGCGGACGTAAAGTGGTTCATTTTGGTCCAAGTGCTTGACTGAAAGATCTATAAACAGACACTGTGTCTCAATCTCCTCCATGAGCCAAATTGATCTTCTGTACACCCTAGGTAGTTTTATAATTTAATTTTTTTATAAACTTTAAACCATTTCCATCATAATAATCATTTATTTTTTATAACATATTACAAATCTTAATTACTTTACAAATACGCGGTAATTAATGTTTTAACAACTGAGTAATAATGTGTTTTATTTAGTAAATAAAAATAAGCACCCACGTTGTGTTACATGATATCTTTATACGTTTAGCGCATTCAGGAAGTAGCTATGGTCAATGATAAAAACAAGCATCCGTATAGTATACTATACACGTTAGATATTTTTGTTAACTCTCTACCACTACTTAACACCAAGATATACGATAAATTTATTGTTTCCCACGAAAGAAATATGTAAATTATTTAAAGTTAAGTAACTGTATTAACAAAGATCTTGATGAATATTGTTGGTTAGAGAAATTCTTGCCAATGTTCATGTTGGAAGAATTTTTTAGCAAGAAGGATGTATTGCAAAGCCCGAGCATTAAAATTTCGAAAAGTATGAACAGAACTTTTTATTTATCAAGTTTTCCCCAAGTAATATCTCATAATCAAAAATAGATTGTCAGAAAGAAAATGTAACGAAAAATAAATGTTACTTATACTAATATACCATCGAAGCCCTTTGAGAATTTGAATATCATATTTTGAATGGTGATCGTTCATATAGGGAAACTATAACATAAGAGCAAGGTTTTGTATTGTTCAATATATAATTCCTCAAGCGTCGCAATAACGACTGCCCTGAAGAACAAAAACTTGCAGGAACTGAATTCAAATGCAGCAAAGATGCTCGTCGTAGAAATTTACGATTAAAGGAAATCAAAATGGCAAACAGCAATTTCCAATAAATACTCGATCGAAGATGACTGCCATAGTTTACGACAAAGCACTTTTTATTTCATAAAAAAGCATCAAAGAGTGGAACAGAATTTAAATTTGTAGGAAATTAGCTTTCCCACGTATCGCTAGTAATTGATTCGAAATAAAAAAGTTCAATCTTTTGAAATACGGTATTTATTTTTGTACTACTATTAGACATTTACCGTAGAAGGTCATTGTGATTTAATGTCGATGGTGGATTTCTGCAATCAATAATAGCTCTTTCATAATTCATACAATGACTGAAGTTTAATGGCTGAGTTGTTCCATTAGAATGACGTCTTGTACTTTGTTTTAATACTTGCTCCTACTTAGAAGATATTTTTCTTTTTGTTTTATTTGATATCACTGTAATTAATTGCAAATTCCAATACATCCTTAACATGGCGCCAGTGTCAACTATTTATTTTACAATATATTATTTTAGTAAATAAACTGAATAATTTTGATGATAAAAGTTACCTCAAAAGAAAGTTTATAGTAAAATTTGAATAAGAATATAAACAGTTAAATTAGGATTAAGACAAAGAAACCGACGATTTTGTTCGTTCAGAAACTAAATAGTGTATTACTGTTAGATTTTGGCAGAAAATTTAATAGACAAACTGGCTTAAAAGATTTTTGCTTAGGAAAGCGAATCAATTATTTTGTGGGATATGGAATCAAAGAATTTTTAAACGCATGATTATTAAAACAAAAACCGTTAAAGATGCTACTGATAGTTGTTTCCCAATGTTTAATGCCCAAAAAATGGTTTTAAAATAAATAATTTGTAAACATTCAGGTTTTGTCACAACATTTAGATTTCTGTAAAAAAATTCAACTTCAGGCGGGTCCGTGACAGAAAACAAAACCTGTTAATTGCTTACAATGTTGGCCAAAAAGAGCCAGGTGGAATAAAACATCAAAGTTATTAACTCAATCTTTACATACCTACCAAATTATTTCACAGGTGCAATAATAATTACTGTCCATTTTTTTTTTAATTTTAAAAGTTTAAAGAAGTGAAAACGTAAAGTGCTGTGGGCTTCCCGAACTAGTTTTAATTTTTATAAGAGAAGTAGGTACTGTGGCTTTTATCATTGTCGGTTCGCCGAGTGCGTTTCAGAAATGTAGGCAAGTTCTATGTAGTATAAAAAAAGATAATTTTTATGCCACAAAAAAGATACTAAAAGCGGTTCTTTATTTAGTCCAGTAATTTAATCCATTATGTAACTTAATGATCTGATATATTGCTTGTCGTTTAATGTATACATAAAACTTAGCGCAAACATAAAAACAAGTGCATATGATGGAGCACAGTAATGCAAAGTTTATTCACTTAGGTACTTATTTACGGCATTAATTAAACTAAATGGTGAGGAACCCATTACTTAAACCTTTCTTTGGACGAATTAGCTCAAACAATCTACAAAAAATTGCAAGAACAAAAAGGGTAAGATAAGCGCGTGGCAGTAATTTTACCTTATAGTTTCTTGCGTTAAATGTTATTACAAAATTTACCTTTATTGCAAACAAATTGCGTTGAGGATATGGAGCATGTGATAATGGAAAAGGTTCGTGAAGGTAATGAAGTTATACTTTTTTAGAAATTGGTTTGAGTTTAAATTGGAATATGAATCGCAGATAGTAAGACGCGTCACCAGTATTTTATTTTTAATCTTATAAATTTTAATGCAAACTAAAATCTGCTAAATGTTTTATCTCAGAGCTGGGTGTGAGTTTGAAAATAATTATTACTTAAGAGTAACCAGTGACTTATGGGCAACAACATACTCCATATTGGTCGTCATCGACAACGTACTCTCAAAACTACCCGCGTTGGCTTCTTCACAGCAATTTTAAGTAATTTGCCCCATGAACGAAACCTCTTCCAGTATTTAGCTTCAACTTCACAAATGTTGGTCTAGTTTAATCTATGGCTGAAAAGCACAGGAAGCTAACGTATGACTTAAAAAGGTATCAGAATTATGCACGAGAAGTTGGCATTAATTCGCTGTAAGTTACCTCTATTTAAGTAATATACAATGACGATGATAATATCTCATAGAGCCTCGAGTCAGAATCAAGTGCCTGAGACTGTTTGCATATTATAATTTTCACATAATGGGAAAATGTTTGACATACTCGTATAATGGGAATGAGGTGCTGATAAAAAAAAACTGGGAATTGTGAATAACGAAACTTGATAAGGTACCTTGTAACCTACAAAAAATAGATTTAACTGAAGAACAGCCACGGTGTTCCAGTGCACATGTGAAATTTTTCTAGTTCAGTGACGTGAGTTCTATTCCAATAAATGTAATTTAATTTGCTTGGATAAGCATCATTAAGTGACATACCTAATAAATTTGATCTCGTTATGCCTACGTTTTGCAATTTATTGGTTTTTGGCATAAAATATATATTTTTAATCCTTTCGTATGATAATTCTGCAAGTTATGACCAGACGAATCACTTCAGTTTTAACTGCTTCTTCAATTATTTATAACTAAATTTATGAAATGCGAATACCCCTATCTCTTACATTAATAAATCCTAATAATTTCAAATTGTTTTTTACATGATGCGACTTAATAATATGTAGATCAAGGGACAACTATGTAATACTACCGTTATCAGCAAATAACCATTTAGATTATACATAGGTACCTTAATTTTAATATTTATTAATAAATTTTGCATATTCTATCGGGTAAGCTAAAAACAGCGTCTGAGTAACCACATGTAATCTAAGTCAATTAGCTATTGCTTATTTTAACAATGACCATTGCCTACACAGTCGCCGCCGTTTTTATTTGCTCACCCGATATAAAGTCTCCCATCTCAAACGACCTACAGTCCTCCGAAAAATAGAATTTCTATCAACGGCATCATAAACTCCGGTCATCTTTAAAAAGTTCGCCAAACTGCTAATGGTAAAATTACGTAGAGCCGGTGCGACTAGTAGTTTTACGCCATAATATCTTATTTTACTCGTTGTTTTATGTTGTTAGGCACTAGGCAAAACATTTTTTTTCGTCACCTGATTGCTAAGTTTTACGAGACAATTAACGTTTAAGTTGACATCTATAAAGAGCTGTAAAACCATGTGCATGGTTTTTTATCATACCAACATAAAGTGATGTTGGAAATATTTTACGTAGGCGATGAAGCAGGTAATCCAAATGTCTTGATAAGCATTCTAATGGTCTTGATAGTCCAGGGTTAGTCATGAGGTGTATCTAGATGCGTGTTGGAACAGATAATCAATTTATTATTCAAGTGCAAATAATTCTAATTACAAGCCATGTGAGACTAGCGCAGCAAGCAGACCAAGCTATGAATATGCAATGAAGTTGAATCTATTGCAATCGTCAGGCAATAACTATTAGCGCACTACATACACTAACTTGTGTTCGGGCTTTTTCACACTTTGCATACACAACAGGCATTGATATCACGGATGGCGGCATGGCGCAGAATGGTATACTTAATACTCATTTGCTTTGTTTACTTTAATCATCGTCAATACAATGATTAAACCATTTGCCCGCGGCATAAGGTATGCTAAAATACCTATTATAGGATTAAGACGTCCGTTTATTGTGAACTAACACATTAAGGTAATTGTCGGTTGTTACAATTTATCTTTGAGACAATTTGTTTCGGGCTAGAGGAATAATCCTACGCAATATCACAACTGGAATTGTTATACGACTACTAAGCGGACAAAACCAAACATATAACATTTTCTATTCAGAAAGTGGACATTGAAAAAGAGAAATTCTAGGAAATACAAACTGAAACATGCAAATCCATAAGAGTACAATATGATAAAAACGATGGTACTATTGATACTCCAAATAAATTCTGCTGCGCTATAAGAAAAACTTTAAAGCCAAAAGAAACAAAGAAAGAATGAAAAAGTATTCATTTTGCCTCAATGAAAATTAGCAAATTTATTATAATTTTTCCAAAACAGATGTAAGTAACGTTTTCAAAATTATTAAAAACCATGGGAAGCGATCTTTAAAAGGTTAGAAATACTTCAGAAATGGTTTGACATAATATAAATTTCTAATGGTTTGAATTAGAAAATTCTGTTTGACATGTTTGTAGAAACTTTGCACAAGTAAGCCACGATATTCCAGGTTTGGGTTTTTTTATTTTATGTTACCTTTGTTAGACTCCCAATAAACTTGATAAAAAAACATCGCGCAAACTTCGCAATTATTCGAAAACCTGCACAGTTGTATTTATAGAAGCAATAAAGTGGCCGCAGTACGACATGAATACATATTTATTGCTGCAGTATGTGTTCGCCAAAGCCGAAATATATCAGGCTTGCAAAGACCACTTGACTTATTCTGTAATTTTTATTGCTGCACTTTAATCTACATTGTAATTAAAAAGTCGGAGATATGTCATGGTTATAAAGAAATAAGATCATTGGGTTTACTGTTTATTACAACTAGTTTTGCTTTACTTGCGCCATTTGCCTTCGGTCGTGGTGTTATTAAGTTATTTTGTAAGAAATTACCCTCATGACTTCATAATTAAGAAAGATGAATATCGCATTAGAGTAGGCTAAGACTGACTTAAAGAAAGAATTACCTTAATAGAAATTAAACTTATGCAGCAACATAACATTTCCCTATTAGTTTATAGAATAATTGTTCCAAACAATACTGTATTTAAAAAAGAATATCTTCAGTTAAAGATGATAACACATCTTTCTATTTATACTTATGCTTTAGGATTTTTAAAGAAGGTATAGCTTAAAAAGAGTGTTTGCTAAATTATAGCATGTGTTCATGTGTGATTGACGTAGGATTCTCCGTTAAACAAAATTAATGTAGGGTATACTACACAAAAAATATATAAAAAAAGATAAAGATAAAATAAAGTTTTTTCCATTTGTTCATTTGCATTTTGTAACAACTATATATTTTCTCTCTTTTTACTCATAACTCTAATCTTCCTGTCTGCAAGATTATAATGTAATTCCACTTTATGAAAAATATGTCCAATAACATCCCAGACTACTGACTAGTTTAGTTTTTTTACTTGCTTAAAAATATTACCTACTAACTGGAAAAATGGCAAAAAAATGTAGTGAGTTAAGCAAAGGAAGGTCATGAGTTATATTTTCCTGCAAATACGTAAGCTGGGGCAGGAACCTGCTTGACGCTGCTGGAGCTTCGTTTTCAGCAGCTTGCGATGCCTGCTGCATGCAGGAATCCTGAAGCGAAATGATGTACATGCTACCGTAATTCCTGATAGCCATAAAATATTAGGTCTTCTTAAGACTGGCCACAAGTTTTTTGACAACCCGCGCTACATGTGTTAACTTTAAACAGTTCTCATTATTTACAATGTCTTGACATGATCTGTCTCATCTTATGATATGCTTTTTTCCGCAAAAAATTTCTAGCTTTATTAAAGTAGTTTCCAAAAAATATACAAACATTCGTGTACACAATCGATGCACATTTCCAAGAATGACCAGGCTGTTAAGTTGCAGGATTTTGGACAAATTAAACAGGGGCATTAGATACGTCAACGTTTCGAAATTTTATTATTCCCTCTATCTAGACCATATAAATTTTCGAAACGAACTAAACTAAATTGGCTTCTATACCTACGGTGTTATCTTGTCTGAAAATATTAATTAAATTATTGATAATTTCAATTGTCATGTCATGTTGTTATTTTTCCAAAGAAAACAAAACCATATGTTTCACTTGAGTCTAATCAGTAACTTCAGAATGAAGGACTCACTAAATATAGACACAATTTATTTATTATTGGACAAGCAAATTGCAAGCAAGCAAGTACCGATAAAATAACACAAGCTTTACCGACTAATAACATACAACTAATTGATAATAAGATAATTAAACACAGTGCAAGCTGCTTTCTTATCAAAAACAATTATTATAATAAAATTTAGGATCTAAAATGTTTCGCTGATATGATTAGCAACAAAATTATTATTATTGTACTTTCGTACTAAATAATAATAAATAAGTAATTTATTTTACTCGCCAGGCATGTAATTACACCAATGCTATTTGTAACGTTTATCGCAAAAGATAGTACAGGTAACAATATTGATGCCTTCGAAATTGGTTTCGATAAAACGTGGAAATTTTTTTTCTTGAAAAACAATTAGTTATTTTTTTATACCAAGAATTAAATTGGTAAGGTTGTAAAGTTTTTGAGGAAATTTCAAACAACTTTTAATTTTGCGGTAATTGTTTCAGCAGCAACACGAAAAGTATATTGGCCCGGCATATGATCCCTCGCGAGATTTGTCTCCGAACCTTCCCTCCTGCGAGTCGTCCATGGGAGACGAGCCCGGTACCATTTCCAGCGGTAGTTCTACACCCTGCAATAACAACCACCAGGCGTGCGGGTCTGATTTCTGTCGACCTCCTCCAGCGATTAGTCCAGGATCTCCTACGGATTTGTGTCGAAGTCAGGTTGCTACTCCGCCTGAACTTCGACGGCCACATTCGTCATTTGATCATCATATACCCAAGTTGGAACCTTCTTCGTTTGATCATCACATACCCAAGTTGGAGCCAAGGTAACTGTTTGCCTCAAAAAATTAATTTGTTAGGTCTTAGAAATAATTCATAAGTTTTATTTTTACTGATAGTTAAATGTCATTGGTTGCATATTCATTCCTTTCCGAACAGACAATTGTTAGATGATTGTTTCACGCTTATATTATACAGGGTGTAATTTTGTAGACTTTACTAGCGATTTGCTCAGCTATGTGCAATTCGATTTCCATGAAAATTTCTGGAGTGACCATTTAAGAACTGTGCTTGCGACTGGTAAATACAATATTTTAATTGCTCTAATGGTTTTGCAGAAAATGACAGTGACTATCATACTCAACGATTTTTATGTTAATAATTATTTTTTTTTTTGAAAATCTGGATTATTTTACGTACAAATCATTTTTTACATTTTTAATAAACCTTACCATTGCTTCATAATCGATTTAATTAATTTAATAAGTTTTCCTAACATAGTCGGCTGATTTAGTCTTTTTTTATTAATTATCTTAGGTAAGTGGGCTACAGATTTAAAACTTTTCTGTGTTCTTATTGACAAATTATGATAGTCGTGATTTATTGTTAACAACGTCAAAAATATAAGTGTCATAAGAACAAAACAAACTCAACGCCTGCCTAAATAAAAAAAAGAACCATTTTAACCAGGTATTTTAAGAAACTTTATGAATTTATTCTAAAACAACGGAAATTCTTAATTAATATGGAAAAACTAATTTAAATGTAAAATAATAAAGCTTTTTCGAAAAAGAATAAATATTACCAGAAAAATATAAGAAAAAGGTAATGACTGTCCTTTTCTGCAAAAGTAATAAACCCAAGCCAAAAATTGTTAGAAGAAGCTTTCATCAAAAAGATATTGCACTCTTCAATCTGGCACTGGGAAATGTACAATGGGATAATAATTATCCCGTTAAATTATTTAACGGCATCCAATTCGCCCACAGAGAAGTTAAATATTTTATACGCCAAAACTCTACCTCTTTTTAACAAATATTTTCCTAAAAAAGTATTAAGGCATAAAAACGTGAATCGTTGGGTTACAAAAGGCATAAAAGTATCCTCAAAACATAAGAGGCAATTGTTCCTTCATGTCAAAATGTCAGGTTGTCCTATCCTAAAAAATCACTACCAAATATACTGTGCCATCCTAAAAACCGTTATAACCAAGGCTAAGAAAATGTCCCTTGATGCGAAAATACAAAAATCCGATAATAAAGCCGCCACAGTCTGGAAAGTAATTAAAACCGAATTACAAAAAAATAGCATCGATTCGGATAAAATTGTTCTTTGCGATAAGAACAACGACGAAATTATGGACTCAGGTAAAATAGTCGAGATGTTTGCTAAGAACTTTTGTCCATCAGAAAAAACAATCGACGACCCAAATATTTCAACCAACACATACAGAAACAACCACAGTCTGTTTTTAGAGCCAGTAGATGATGTCGAAGTCTACAATATTATTAATTCACTTAAAAACTCAACCGCAGTAGGCCATGATGAACTACCCACACTAATAATTAAACAGTGTTCGATTATTCTTAGTCCTCTCATAGCTAACATAATAAATTCCTCTTTTACGTGTGGATCTGTTCCTTCTAAACTAAAAATTTCTAAAGTGGTGCCAATCTTTAAAAAAGGAAAAAAGTGCGATGTGAACAATTATCGGCCAATCTCGCTTTTACCGATATTAAATAAAATATTAGAAGTGGCGGTTAAAAAACGTTTGGTTAATTTCTTAGAAAGTAATTCAATTATCCACAAATCTCAGCATGGCTTTAGAACCAACCATTCAACAGCCACGGCTCTGACTGATCTACTATGCACCATACATGAAGCAATTAATACCAATAAGTATTGTGCAGCCCTAATGTGTGATTTGTCAAAGGCCTTCGACTTAGTAGACCATAACATTCTGCTGAACAAATTGGAGCAATACGGTGTAAGAGGTATTGCGCATGAGTGGTTCAAGTCCTACCTAAGTGACAGAAATTTTTATGTAACTGTAAATGATCCGTTGAATGGTGTTAGTCGCGATGTCAATTCTTCTTGGCAGGTAGTAACGAGCGGTGTCCCTCAAGGATCAATACTGGGACCTATTTTGTTTAATATATTTCTAAACGATATATGTTGGAACGTAAAATCCAAATTAATACTTTATGCCGATGACACAACTGCTTTTATCGAAGGGAACAGTTTTGAAGACGTAATAGTCAAAATCAACGATGTATTAAGCACAATGATGAGGTGGTTCAAATTAAATAAGCTAGTGGTAAATTTTAAAAAAGCCAACGTTATTTTCTTTAATAAAAGGAATAATAAACCGCAAAACCACCTTCTCTATGACAATATTCAAATATCTGAAGTGGAAGAGTGCAAACTTCTGGGAGTCATTATAGACAGTGGACTACGCTTCGAATCCCACCTGAAGCAATTATCCCAAAAGCTAAATAAGGCCTGTTTTTCGTTATGGTCACTTAAAGGTGTAATTTCATTTAGCACGTTAAAATCTGTTTACTATGGTTACTTTCATTCCTTGGTGACATATGGAATTGTCTTCTGGGGAAACGCGACACTTTGTAGCCACATATTCGTTATTCAAAAACGTGCAGTCAGAAATATGCTTGGCCTGAGGCGTCGCGACTCCTGCAGAACTCATTTCAGGAGTCACCAAATAATGACGGTTCCATGCTGCTACATATTTTCCCTCCTATTATACGCTCATAGAAATCAACATATTTTCATAAAAACATGCGACACCTACAATTTTAGAACAACATCATTTCACCCAAATCGTCCCTACACTACCAAATACAAAAAATCTATGACCTATGAAGCAATAACATTTTTTAACCTCTTGCCGCAAGAAATGCAGTTGCTGCCTTTTAAGGTTTTTAAAAAACAAATTTCTGACATTTTAATTTTTAACACATTTTACTCTGCCGATGAATTTACGCAATATTTTAACACCTAGTCTTAGTCCTAGTTATACTTACGATGTGCTTTTATTTAGTTTTAGGTAAATTTGATCTGTTAATTATTCTAGTCTACTACGTTTTTAGTTCTTAGTTTGATTATTTTATAATTGCTATTTATTTAACTGTCTAATGCTTATGCTCAATTGACAATAAACGTTTCATTCATTCATTCAATTAAAATTTTGTATTTACCAGTCGCAAGCACAGTTCTCAAATGGTCAGTCCAGAAATTTTCATGGAAATCGAATTGCACATAGCTGAGGAAAACGCTAGTAAAGTCTACAAAATAACACCCTGTATAAGAAAGTACAAACTGTCCAATGAGTTTAGTTGATTTCATATGAGTGTCTTTACATCTTATTAAATGGATTTGTTATTTTTGCAGTGAGTTACATCATCCGGGGACGCCCTCAACGCCTCCTGTGTTAGAAGACGGTGGTGCCGTGTGTGCCGGTTGTGGACTTCGTATTTCGGACAGGTTTTTCCTACAAGCTGTTGAACGAAGGTGGCATGCCGCGTGTTTACAGTGTTGCCAATGTAGAAACACTTTAGACGGTGAAATAACGTGTTTTTCGCGTGACGGCAACATTTACTGCAAAAAAGACTACTATAGGTAAGCTTTACACTTTACCTAAACAAAAATTACTTACCATTACAAAAATAATTTGATTTTTGGATAAATATTAATGTTGCAATGTAGGTATGGATTTTCCTTGAAGTCAGATAGTCATATTAACTTTTTTTCTGACATTCTTTTTTGTTAGGTAAAAACACTGACTTTACATTAGGTATGTCATTGCTTGGTAGAACTTGTTAATTAATAATTTCATTCTTGAGTTTGTTTAACTATTAAACGTGACTATTCTTTGATTGCAATTGGAAAAAAGTTTAAAATACAATAATTTGAGATCTAAAATAGATTCGTGTGGCACACCTTAAGTCCTATGTTCTATGTTTTACTCTGTCGTGATTTTCACCAGCAATGTTCAATACAGTAATGTGTTGCCCAACACAAAGGCACAAAGATACCTGCTGTTTATTAAAAAAAGGTTAATTTAAATTGCAAATGAGTGTTTTACTAATTAAGAATTACTGTCCTATAAATAATTTTATGTGATTAATATGATAAATCTAGTTGATAGCCGTGTTGATTTAAGAAAGTCTAGTATTGAAGGCCAGGAATGTATATTTTTACGCACTACTAAAATTTAAAAAACAATGCAAACAACATATAAATGTATTGCTTTTCACTTTATTCAAGAAATGTAATTAATTGGAGAACTTACGGCCTATACGAAGGCAAAAACTGAATTTACTTAAGGAATCCATTTTATTTCTATAAATATTGATTCAGTAGGTTTCTAATTATAATTGCAAACGCACTTTTCAACAGGTTTCCCACATCATTGTAAATGGTAAATGATATACAACGTCTTATGTTCACCACCTCTAAAAAAGGGAATTGGTTACGATGTATTCAATCAAAAAAGTAAACATAATAAATTGTGGGAAATGGAGTTTCATTTTCTTTAGATGGTTTGATTTGTGCAGGCTAACAGCTATCCTGTTGCAAAAAAACCAGCTCCAATTCCATAAAAATTTGCTAAAGTAGAGCACTGAATTTTAACAAGAATTTCACAACATCGTCTCCTTCTTGAGTCTTAACTTGTTACGTTGCTTTAATTACGCACCAATCGAATTGCAGTAACGGAAAATTCACCTTATTTGATTTATACTGATTCAATGCTATTAAAAGAAAATTCCGACACTTGTAGACTCATGAATATATAAACCAATAGAATCGCAACAGGAGACCATATTAAATTTATACTTCAAGTCTAACTTACATAACAGATATTATAAATTTGATTTGATGAAATTTTCTAGGCAACAAGATTTTTTTATAAAGTCTGTGCTTGTTTTAAACAATACGTACACTTGTTTGGGCACTCTAAGAATGGAATAATTCTATTCTTGGAATATATTTTATTCTGACAGTTCCAAATTTGTGAAAAAAGGGGGAATATACAACATAACCCTGAAAATATTGTTTTTGTTTACCTTAAAGAATTTGGGCGGTCATTATGTAATCGCAAATTATACCATTGTGGGCCCCATTTGTGCCCCAAAAAATAATAATTTAACAACATAACCTATGCAAAATTCACGTTTGACATTTCCTTTAGGTTAGGTATGTATCCCCACTTTTTCATTCTCTTCATTCGTGCTGTTTTGCAAGAATGAAAAGAATGACAGGAACGATTCTGATGCATCAAAATAACAGTCATTCCGTTCATTCAGAATAGGGAGAATAGCCAAACAAGTGTGACTAATAACTAGTGTACCGCTTCGTTTGTTTTAAATTATTTAGATTGACTTTAAACATTTAATATTTTAACTTCTTTTAATATCTTAATTGTTGGTGTACGAAAACCATGGCAGCATAAATAACACCTCTTCTTATTTGCCATAATGGAGACTTTGCGATAAGAAGCTTGCTCCTATTTCTAGGATATCAGCTTGTGTGGCCAAGATTTAAATAAAACAAAAGAACTTGCTGTAATTATGTTCCTCGATAATTAATTCAAAGAAATAATCTTGAGCCATCGGTAGCTCGAATGGCTATAAAATAAATCCCAAGAGTCTAAATGTGACACGTTTTATGACAAAATTGTGGAAAAAAGTGGATATTTAAAAAGGAGAATCAAGTATATTGTCTCGGGTTGTATTTGGATAGACACCTATGGTATGATATTTATCACTTTTTGAATAAAAAGTAGGTAAAAGAAGAGAGATTTCAAATTCCTGCATACCTTCGATTGAAATGGTTCAGTTTCCTATTTTAATCGCGGAATACCATATTTGTAATTGATCTCCACCGAAAAAGGTGATTTTAAACATTTTTCAGTAATTATAGAAAGAAAACTCATTTAATTTCTTGATAGCATAATAGGTTCAAATTTTGAAAAAAATAATCAGAACTTAAATCTATTCTTGCGTGAGGTGTTATATGCGATTGACTATCACTTACTTACTTAGTCGTTATGACTTTATATTCATTATTAAAATGTGAAATAAATCATAGTATTAACGAAGAAAAGAAAGACCTCAAAAACTGGTATTAAGAACAGAATATTTTTTGCATAATCTGAATAAAGCTCAGTTTCCCTAACATCTTAAAGAATGGCACAAAGTCTGAGTATTCAAGGAATACGTCCGCTACTGTTTAATAAACCTTTGTGATTAATTGTATAACGAGGCATATTAATGCTAGTGCGCCTTCCTCTTAATACTACCGTGCATAGCCCCAAGGTAAGCTATGCTAAACATTTGACGAATGATTTAGTTAGGTACTTGAAGAAAGAGCTTTTCAAGGTAAAGATGACTTTTTACTTTTCTTTTTCAAGAATACCTGTTTAACATAACCAAGCGGATGTTTAATGAATATTTCTTCTGGTTTTGTAAATGGGTCACAATGTTTCTTTAGAAACAGAATTAAAAAGATTTTTTGAACTAGAAACTTGTTTTTACAAATGTAGACAGTAACTACTTTTATTAAAAGCCAAGATACTCGAATTGACGTAGGTGCAGGATAACATTTTTAAAGTAAGTAGTAAAGTTTAAAGTAAGTAGTTTTTAATGCTTTTTTTTTAATTCTTTATGAAAATTATGATGACGCAACAGACATTATATTGTAAAATTGTGTTACAATTTTACAGAATAAAAGAAATTTTAAAATATAACGTAATATAGATTAAAGAAAAATCTTTTTTATCTATAATCACAAACCACCTTACTATAGGTAATGTAACTAAGTATTTGTTAGATCAAAGTAGTAGTAAGCATACACAATAAAACAAATAGGTAACCATTTTGTTTGTTTATTCTTCAATTTACTGCATGGACAAATATATTTTTGAAAACTAATGCGAAAATCTGTGACAGAGAAAGTTTGTAAATTGTTTCTCGGATTTACAACTTGACAAAGAGAATGCATTCATCAGAGTCTTAGATGGTCCATCCTATTTGCAATTGAAGTTATACAACTGTCAATATACCTCACACAGGCTTCATGTATCTGAAATCTATTGTATGCTGACATGAAAATTGGAACGGCGGCAATTTATCGGACGATAAGTCTCTCTGCCGGAGGTAAATGGCCAAGTCGTGACCATTAGTTCGGCGAGAGCGAGCGCCGGACGGTATGTAGCAGGAGTACTGCACGGCGATGGTACTGTTCCTAGGTACCAAATGCAGGAAAGAAATCCTTCCGCGTGCCATATCTGCATTAACCACACTGTTAATTGATTCTCATGTGCAATTTACCAGCTGACCCCATGGTTAGACAACGAATCTTAGATACCATATTGATTTTACCTTCGACAGAAGTCCGCTTCGTAGAGTTGTTGTCATTTCTTTCAGAGACTACAAAAGCTTTAGCGTCTATTTAAAAAATGGAGTACCCTTTAATACTCAGGCTCCACAAGGCTTTTAGTTCTACTATAATCGAGTGATGATTCCTCGGCAAATCTTATACCGCAAAAACGCATTTACGATCGTTTAATACCTTGATTTAAAAAAAAAATCTTTTGGTTTATCCTTAATATTGTAAGACATATAGTGCCAACCGGCAAACGTAATAAATGAAGTTAAAAAACCTCGAATCATTTAACTACAAAATACTGTTCTACATTTGAAGCATCCCATGGTGCCGCAAGATTATATTGGTACCAGAACAAATAACAATACCATAAAGAACAATATAAAACATTAATCATAATGTGCTGAATAAGAAGAACGACTAGCAACAACCAATAATACCTTATTTGAACATGAGGTTCGTGTGTGGTTTTCTATCTTATTATAATCGACAATCGATTAAGAATAGAAATGTAATTAATATATTATATCAGCGTTACAGAAACATTTTTGTAAACCATGTTATCACAGTTGGTTTATTTTGTATTATGTATTTGCATAAAAGGTTTTTATCAAAAAGACAATATGCAGCTAAAGGCTACGTAAAATTTAAAGAACGGTCTTCTGTCATTAAATGGTTGTTAAAATTTGCTCGTTTTGGATTTTATGAATAATAATGATAATAGTACCAGCTCATTACAAAATAGATATGAGTATCAAGGTGTTGGTCATTATTACTACACATCTCATTACAGATAAGCAAATAACATGTAAATAAGATGCACATGTCTTAATAATAAATTTTTTCATTAACTTAAAGAGACAAGCTTGTAAAAGTGAAGAAAATTTATTCATAGATTTACTATACAAGATATCGGTTCATGCACATTTATTCATATTTTAAATGATTTTCTTCGTTTATTAACGTTGTATGCAGATCTTTTGATTTTTATTGGGTTTAATACTTACGTGCTAATGTGTCAGCTTTACGTCTTTCGTATCAATTTAGCCACATTTTATGCGTGCAACGTCTATTCGCAATTAAAGATGTGGACAGTTATGTCACTGCACAAACAACTTTATTATGCTAATTTTATTTTTTGATGCTGGTCTTTAATGACAGCATTCCCAGGTAACTTAATATTTTCCTACAACCGCATCAAAAATTACAAGTTCTCACTTATGTTGGATTTCTTAAGATTTCGATTAGTTAAAAAGTTGTTTGTAGAAATCCATATTTGGGTCAACCTTCATACAAAATATGAAGCTTGTCATGTCAAAAAGATTAGGTACGGACTGAATATTAATAAATTCATTACTACATAATCTCTAGAATTTAAAAATGTTAAGGCTAAGATAAATCTTAAGACGCTAAAGCAAATTATCTTTTTCTCAAAGACAACGAAGCAAAATATATTACATCTTTTAGAAGAGCGAAGAATGCTTACCATGAATACAGTCAGGTTTTACGTAAAAATATGTTAAGATAAGTAACCGAAGTAATGTGATGTTAACTTGACATGGCATATCGAAAATGATCGCAGCCATATTTACACTACAGTGATCAGCAGCGAATGTGGGTTTGACACCTAATACTTTATCTACCTGTATGTTAATTTTACCGTATTTTGGCAACTGATTATGTATTTTAAGCTTAGATTTTACGCAAGCACTAACATAAGGCACATGATTGCTTATGAATGCATTTTAGTTGAGGTCCTAATGTACCCATAATAAATAAAAAAGGATTACAATATAAAAAAAGCATAAAGTTGATTTAAAATTTCACATTCCTTCGAATATGAATGCCAAAATTGTTTCTTTGTTCTATGGATATAACCCCAAACTGACCAAAATTTATTTTGGTTAAAGCAGATCTTATAATACAAAATATGAAAGAAAGACTTTGATAACAGCAAAATTAGCCCGAACACACTCAACAAGAAAGAAGTTGACGCTCTTGAAAATAAACATTTTGGGTCACATTTAAACATTCACCGTTATGGAGAAGGTTGTGGTTTTTAACCTGCCTACAACAGAATAAAAGGAAAGGAATATTATATATCTGTTATCAAGGTTGCATCATTGTTACTTGCAGAGATTTCGTATAAAATCCATAAAATTTAAAATTACATATGTAAACACCCTATGGCCAAATTTTTTCCATGAGTTTCTTAAATGTGGAGTATTTATTTAGTTTAAAGAGATTGAGGATTAGCATATTCAAATATTATTATAAAATAACTGCTTAAGTGTTTATAGATTTTATGGAGATTATCCAAAAACCGGTTGAAATGAAATGTTTGTAGAATAATTTAAAGGGGGATTGCACAAATCTCCCTCTATTGATTTATTTTTGAAATAAACAAAAAAACCTTAAACAAATCATAAAAGATGGCACCACAGTTTACTAAAAAAATGAAACTTCTGTCAACTTTTTATTTTTTGGGTTATGACTTTGTCAAAAGACGTCAAAATATATAGGTCATATACAGGGTTGTACACAAAAATTGGTCATGTATTAAATTTTTCTTTTTTGTATAAAAACTACAAGGTATAAGTCAAAAAAGAAGACAACTTTTTTTAAGGAATTTATTACCTATTTTTCATAAAATTAAGTATCTTACCTATTTGTTGAGTATCGAAACCAAATTTATTTTAAAAAAACTAACATTTTTAAAATACCTAAAATTGCAAAAAATTACTCGATTCAAAATTAAAATTAAATTTAATTTTGGTTCTTCTGTCGATGCAAATTAAATAATCCAAAACATGTTGTTGGTAATTTCTCTACAGAAAATAACGTTGGTCACTCCATTTTATTGCTATTTCGGGAAACCGGGGTATCACTGTAAAGTAAAGATATGGATAAGGGGTTATTCCAATGACGCAATTTCATTTTTATCACTAAGTTTATGGGCCACTTACTGTGAAACCCAGGACGTACTAGCATTCTTTGGGGCCCGCCCGCGAGATTCCCATTTATTCTGTCTTTTGGTGGCCACATATTGGGGGCACGTCCTCGCAGCGGGCCTTGCTGGTAACGTTGGTACGGCGCTGGTGAAACCGGCTTTGGCTGCTGGCGATGTTCGTCTTGTGATCGGGTTTATCCGCTCTGCTCAGTCTGCTCGGTGCGCAACCACTACTTCGACTAGTAGAGAGGAAGCATTAAGCAATGGCCGACTGTGGTGTCTAGTCAAGTTTGTAATTTTAAAATAGAATAATATAAATCTGAAATATAATGCCAAAAATATTTTAGCTGCATTTTTTCGCGTATTTGTCTTTAATTTTTGATGATAAGATTCTTTACAAACGAGTGAAACGTGTGGAAAGAGAACAAACGAAATAAAATTAAAATTGATTTGAACTCGCCAGTTTAATAAAATTACAATCGTTTTTTCTGCTTGCTAACCAGTAGGCATTTGTATTTGGTATTTACAACATGTCTTTAAAAAGTGGCTCTCCAGTGTAGTGTTAATCAATGAATTTGTAGAATGTAGGATTAAAGTGTGAGGTTCTGTTTACGGACAATGTTTTTCTTTTGCTGCATCTTTTTTGGAAGATATTTGTATTTACAAAAATGAGCATTTTTAGAAACTTTAAGAAAATGATTCTGAAATTGCAGTAAGTACCTTCCTATGTCCCTATGTTTTAACGTTTCTAATTTGGTTGAAGGACACCTTCAACGAGTGTTGGTTGTATTTAAAGTTGAAAGTATTTAAGTTGAAAGTAACTTACTTTTTAGGCCTTTTCCGTTTTTTATCATTCCACCAATATTGCAACTTCTTATTTTTTGTGTTTTTCTTTCGAGAATGATACACTGGCCGGGATTTGTTCTTTCTTTAAATGAGGTTTTAGGTTAATTATACCTTTACTTACCTTGTACAAAATAGGATTAACTAAACAAACACCAATAATAACTTATAAAAAGATTTCGGAGTTTCTATCAAAAAATTCTTTACGAATATTTTAAAGCTGACGTTTGTCCATTTTTATTAATATCGGTAATGCAGGGGTCGATAATTTTTTAGTTTTTAAATTTTTTTGACATTTTTAAGCATTGCAAATTCGTTTTATGGACATTGAGTTTATTTGAATTATAAACATCTATTATGCAGTAAATAATTATTCTACATTAAATGAAGAACAATATGAGTGATTTTGGGTTCGTAAATCAATCTAAAAAGTGCTGAATAAAATGATTAAAAAAGAGCTACAAATGGTCAAAAAAAAGTGTTTTTTAATTTACTAAATTTGGTATTTTAGTGCATTGTAATACATATTTTGAACCACTCATATTGTTTATTGATCTTTTCTCTTGCGGGTAAGTACCTTTTTTAATCCGAAATCTTTCTTATATTCCCAATGTCCATAAAACGGAAAGGGTTGTTTTTGTTGAAATTTAGGCAACCAACATTACCGCGCAATCTCCCGTTAATGAATGATTATATGAACCAAATTTTATTTGGTACGTACCAGGAATGAAATGAACTAACATGTTAGGTCCTTTTTATAGATTGGCTAATATAGAATAATAGAGTACTTAAAAGGTAATAAACTACATGAGTCAAGAATAATTTTGGAAAAAAAAAATTATAGCTAAATAATTTTAAATACAATTTTATGGACAGTATTTAATAATATTTTTTGAAATTAAGCAGCATTTAACAGATTACCTTTTGATTTTTAATTTTTGCTTTATGTTGCGAAGCGCAATTTTACTCCGATCGTAATATTACCTATGAGATAAATGTTTCAATGAATATGCACACCCAATCGTGTAATAACACTGTTTTAATACACCTGCTAATATGTAATTACCAAAAGATCTTTTGATACCACTTCAATGGAAAAAGAAGCAAGAACTGTCTAGCTTACTATATTTCAGCGACAAATATAATATTTTATTAAAAACTTGTTTCAACTTATAAAAAATAGTTCGATACATATAAAAAATATAATAGCAACTCCTGACTACCAGTCGCGTGTAAAATATGAAAGTCAAAGTGCTATGCAATAAATTATTTCACGAATATGTAACAGGCTTACATGTGTTTTGTTAGTGCTTTATAACATTGAACAGTTGCACCTGCGAACAGGGATATTAATATGATCTATGTTACCACTTTATAGTATTTTTGTTTTATTTATTTTAATACAAATTATTGATACAATCAGCTTTATTAATTGGTCTTACTACAAGTCGCGGCAGAAATAGCATAATAAATGAGGTCGACGACGTACTTTTGGTTTCGCTTGCAGAAACTTTAATGATGTCCTTAACTTTGTCATCATCATCAACGGGAAAAAAGCTATTGATAATACTATTACGGGTGAATATTTAGATACTTTAGGAACAGCTAGAATCTTTTGTAGATTGCACAAATTGCACATAAAATTAAAATCAGACATGCTAATAAACCTATCAAAAAAGGAAATTCTAGCAGTTGTAAGAATTATTATAATAGAGTAATTGTTTTTTTAGCAATACCCCAGAAAATTGACAAACTTAAAATCGCAATAATATTTTTGAATCGTTGGTGTATACAGGGTGTCCAAAAAATGGCGCATAAACGCGATGGTACGCTCTTGGGGCATTCTCAGGGATCCCTAGAAAATTGTCAAAAAAAATCCATCTATTATATTCATCGAGAAAAATGCGAACAAAGTTGCATAAATTCGGCAACACAGTCTAGGAAAATACATCTAAAAATCCCATCTATAAGTCTAAAAATCCCATTTATGAGTCTTGATCATACACTTTTGCACTAGATTTTATTGACGTTGTTGTCAGCTTCATTTCATGAAAATATTGCAAAATTAAATTGATTATAAAAATGTAATTCGACCATTTAATAAATAAACAAATGGTTGAAGTGTTTAAGATATACTGTAGCTTTGTATTAAACCATTTGTTTCGTTAATATGTGCTGCTATATTCAAGATATAAGCATTTAAAGTTTCGCACTTCGGGGCAACATATCTCCGAGGGTATATGAGATAGATTTTTTTTAACAATTTTTTGAGGCTCCCTAGACATGCCCCAACAACGTACCATCGCGTTTATGCGCCATTTTTTGGACACCCTGTATTGTAAAAATAATAAAGAATGCAAAAATACAATCGCGTAAAAAGCTGAATAATCGGGCATATCTGTGTAAGTAACACATTAGTCCGGTGCGTAAGGTTCCAAAAATAAGGGAAATCTGCATTTTGAGGTAGAAACATGAAATTTGGAACATATGTTCCTTAGAATATTTAAAAAATATTTGGATATGGAACCCCCCTGAGAAAGTCCCAGGAGCCCCCCAGGGGGACCCTCTTTATTTGAGGTTTGTAGAATTTTTTTTTAAATAACTGTTTATGATAAATGTTTAAAAATCAGATGGATGATTAATAATATGTTAGTCTTTAACTCCATATTTTTTTTTTGGGAAAAAATCCCCACTGGTGCCCCAAATTTTCATTTTTATGATTTTTGATTATTTCTTAAAAAACTGTTTTTAAATTGAAAATTATACAATTTAAAGATTCTTTTTACACATTTAGACAATTGTCCCACCCAAAATATATGTTAACTCCCCCAAAATCCCCCTTTGCCAAAAATTTTACATTTTCATAATTTTTTTTTCCAACTGTGCAGGATAAATGTTGGACAATTAAATAAAAAATCATTATTATTACTATTTTGAGAAAAGAAAATTCATTTTAAGACCCCCAACTGCTTCCCCCCCCACTACCGCATTTTAATTTTTTCTTTATTATTGTTTTATTTTAGAATCATATACACTTTCACGACCCCATTTACAGATTTATATCCTTGACTCCCCAAAGTATCTGTTAGCCCCCCAAAATCCTCCTTTGCCAAAAATTTGACATATTTATAATTTTTTTAATAACTGTGCAGGATAAATGTTGGATAATCCAATAAAAAATCACAAAAGTTATTATCTTTGGGAAACAAATTATTGTAAGACCCCCAAATGCTTCCCCCTCCCCATTAACAAAATGTAGCAGATATTTTGGGGGGTCAAGGATATAAATCTGTAAATAGGATCGTGAAAGTGTATATAATTCTAGATCAAAACAATATTAAAGAAAAAATTAAAATGCCATAATGAAGGGGGGGTGGGGCCCATTTGGGGGTCTTACAATAATTGTTTTCCCAAAGATAATAATTTTAGTGATTTTTTATTGGATTGTCCAACACTTATCCTGCACCAGTTATAAAAAAAAATTATAAATATGTCAAATTTTTGGCAAAGGGGGATTTTGGGGGGCTAACAGATACTTTGGGGGGTCAAGGATATAAATCTGTAAATGGGGTCGTGAAAGTGTATATGATTCTAAAATAAAACAATAATAAAGAAAAAATTAAAATGCGTTAGTGGGGGGGGAGCCGTTGGGGGTCTTAAAATGAATTTCTAAATAGTAATAATAGTGATTTTTATTTAATTGTCCAACATTTATCTTGCACAGTTGGAAAAAAAAATTATGAAAATGTAAAATTTTTGGCAAAGGGGGATTTTGGGGGGGTTAACATATATTTTGGGTGGGACAATTGTCTAAATGTGTAAAAAGAATCTTTAAATTGTATAATTTTGAATTTAAAAATAGTTTTTTAAGAAATAATCAAAAATCATAAAAATGAAAATTTGGGGCACCAGTGGGGATTTTTTCCCAAAAAAAAAAATATGGAGTTAAAGACTAACATATTATTAATCATCCATCTGATTTTTAAACATTTATCATAAACAGTTATTTAAAAAAAAATTCTACAAACCTCAAATAAAGAGGGTCCCCCTGGGGGGTTCCTGGGACTTTCTCAGGGGGGTTCCATATCCAAATATTTTTTAAATATTCTAAGGAACATATGTTCCAAATTTCATGTTTCTACCTCAAAATGCAGATTAATTTCCCTTACGCACCGGACTACATAAACATTAAACATATTTATCAATTTGCCCTAACTACATTTTTATCAAATAATTATGTGTTTAGTCGTCCCGGCCATAAAGTAACTATTTAATCGTTTAATAATTGCTGCATCATAGGAAATAAAAAAATGTAATCTATTTAATAAAAATGTTAAGTAAGGGATGTAAGAAAATCACCTAAATTGGTGCAGTGTAAGAAAAAGTGGAGTGATAATTTTTGACATATGTTAAAATCCAATCAAATTCAAATTAACCCTGGTTAAAAAATTTTGAAAGAAATTTACCACGTTTGTTTATTTTAGCCGGTGTTAAAATTATACCAACGTCATTCAGAATTGACACTACTACGGAATAAGGGTCGTCCGATGGAAAAATGTGTATGCATTTTTTTGTAAATAATTGTCCAATCAAAAATCAAATCAAAGGCTACCTTTATTATGTCAACAAAGTCAGTTTGACAAATATAATCATGAAAATGTTTAAAATTGTAAAAAATTATCTGACCGAATGTTCCTCAAGCATTGATAAATTCTTATAATTTTGTAAAAACTTTCTTCAAGCGTGTTATTTTATGAAAGAGCCCTTCGCCTTCGTCGTCGAGCTCTTACCAAATAACACGCCTTCGAAAATCTATGACAACATTATTGCGACTTATTAATGCTTTTGGAACACAACAGCTGATAATGCTTAAAAACTAAAATTAACCCTACTTTAAGTAATAAAAAGATCACAAACAGATATGGAGGTATTTTACAATGTATGGTTTAAAAAAATATGATACATTTTAAATATCCGTATCAAAATTAGTTTTGGGACACAGCAATCTTAATTTTGTTGCCAAAATCTAAATAAACAGTGCACTTATACTTTGAAACCAAGCATTTGACCCAAAAAAATACATCGGACATGCATCGCTAAATAAAACTGATAATAATTTTTCTGCTTAAATATTGATGATATAGCTAAATATGCATTTTAATAAACGTTTCTATTTATGCAATATTTTTTGGAACAAAAACGTTATACTACTTAAAAAGTTTCTGTTGGAAATAAGTAGTTTTTTTTACGCAAGTTTCTGCATAACTTATTACACAAGTAACAGTTAACCTAAACGAATAAATGATTATCACGATGGACAATTGGTCTTTTGAAGCGTTATTAATGTGAGAAATAAGAATTTGCGCTTAAGAATCTATGCAAGTCGATTAGCATCAAAGAAAAAGTAATAGGAAGAATAGACTTCAACATAGATAATTCAGTCTTAAATGAAAACTGTTAAGTAGCATATGGCAACCGACGTTATTGTACATTACCATCTTAAGAATTGTTAACCGATTCTCACTGGATCTAGCTGTTTATTGAAAAAATATTGACACAATATTGGCTTTTGTTATAGAGTGACTTACATTATTGAATCTTAAGGCTGGAGATTTAAATTCACAGTTTAGAAAATCTGTGCTCCTGTGAAGCTCGTATAAGTCATCTCTATTGAGCTCCGTCAATTCTACTAAATAGCACATCTACATGAGGGCCCACCAACGTATATTAAAACTAAATGTAGTTTTAAAAACTAGAAAAATAGGGCTACAAACGTATTATGGTTCCATTTAAATCTTTAATTTTTTGTGTCGACAATCAGATTTTCGACACAAAGAAATAACCGATTTAAATAAAACAATAATACGCGTCTAGCCCATTTTTCTAGTTTTTAAAACTACATTTAGTTTTAATATACGATGGGGTCCTCATGTAGATGTGCCATTTAGTAGAATTGACGGGAACTCACCGAAGATGACTTCTATACGATCTACCGAAATGCTCTGATCTTAGAATCTAATCCCTGTTATGAATGTAGCTGCTGCTGAAGCTGTAGATCTTTAAAAAATTATCCTAACTCTTGCCAAAGAACGTCAAATATTGACAATGTAAAAACTTGAAAGTTGCCTGATCCATAGCAAGAGTGGCGATAAATATTGGTGGTACTTTTAATAAAAACAAAGATTCGTTGAATATTTGATGAATGAAAAACAATCACGAACCAAGAGAACTGATGATCTTTATTTACCTAAACCGGAAGTGCGATTAAACTCAAAACATCAAATTCACGTGAGAACGGTTCTAAGAATTGGAAAATTGCATCGAAATGACATTAGTTATTTGTTCCCAGATTATTTAAGTAGATTATTGTGACACGCATATTGAGAAAGACACGATATAGGTAATAATCGGGCTTAAAGATTAAAAACTCGATCTTGCCAATAATTGTTTACGAATACCTATGATTATAGAAAAATTGTTTGCGTTGCATTCATCTTACAATTACGTAGTTTGATGAAAATAACAACGGATTCAAAGTCACTCTTATTATAAGTTTATGAGTAATGTTTAGTTTTTTAGCCTATTTACCTATAGGTAGGTAATTTTTAAAGGATTGTAAACGTAAACATAATACAATTATAAAAGGCCATAATAATAAACTTTCGGGTAACCGGATTCTCATATCGCTTAAAGCATTCGTTCGTCTACGTGTCACGTAAAAATAAGAAATATAGGTATTAACCAGATTGTTATCATTTGCACGGTAAATTTGAGGTGGTAGTCAAGTTGCAGTGTTATTTACATAATTTTTTTTTAAATTATAGTCTGACGGCTTCTAAATACCCAATCTTCTTCCTGTGTAAAATTGCTAAAATTACACCTGTACCTTTTGCTGCTTGAACTTCATAATTGCAGTTTCCTTTACATTGCCTTACTGTTAAATTGAAATTGCAGAATTTGCCTTTGTGGTTACTGGTTAATTGCCAAAAATAACACAAATGTTTCTTTTTTTGATATTAAAAGCATAATTTTTTTTTATATAGACCACAAGTAATATGAAAAAGTACATCAATTACAAACAAATCTAATTTTAAATGCATATGTAAACTAAAAGAAAGGTTTATTAGATTCATGAACTTTTATCATTGGTCCATTTAAGTTTAACATTGAATTTCATCGTTTTGTCAAATAAGAATAGACCTTAAATTTTTTACTTAATAATTTTTATATGAAAATTTCTAAATTTAGTGCTTTAACGTAGATTTAATACAGACGGTTTACGAAATAATTTAAAAGAGATCATACCGAATTTTGTTAACCATTACATAGGTAAATTCTTTTTTAACATAAACAAAATTAATTTGATGCTGTGGGGCCTCTGCAGAGTTCCTTGAATACTTAAGAGTAAAGTTAGGTTATTTACAATAATTACTATTTTACACAGACATATGAAAAGATTAAACATAAGATTAAAATTGTAAACTCGGTGAAAACATTATGACAAACAGCGGGGGTTAATTACGAAATATAAAACTTATATTGAGGTTTTTAATTTACATAATGTACAAACATTCTTACATACATCTTATCTATGAACATATCGAAGAAGTATTTGAAAAATATATGGCCTAGGACTATAAAGCAATGCGTAATTACTGGCAATCAATTATTCTTTGGAATAAACATTAAGAATTTAAAACAGCATACAGAAATAAATATTAGAATCCTGAAGAGGTTCGGAAAAAAGTTAAATAAAGAAAATATTAAAATATACGAAAAAAGGTAAAATTCTTAACGGATAACGTCTTGCGAAGCAGAAAGGAAATATTCGGACAAAAAAGTTAATAATTTATATAACTACCTATACAGGGTGTTCCAGAATTGGCGCACCACCTGTATTAAATTGGTGAAATGGTTTAAGATAGACTGCAGCTTTGTATTAAACCATATTTATCGTTAATACGTGCTGTTGTTTTTAAGGTATATGCGTTTAAAGTTTTGCACTTTTTGGCCTCATATCTTCGAGCGTGTATGAGATGGATTTTTTTGACAATTTTCTGGGGATCCCTGGGCATGCCCCAACAACGTACCATACAGGTGGTGCGCCAATTCTGGGACACCCTGTATGTAGAGTGCCTGGAAGAATTGAAAGTTATTGTCGCCTTATAGAGTGACGCCATGCATCATTCTTTCTCTGTCATACAGATTATGTCATCAACGTTATAGCCAAAGTGGCACCAATTACAACTTAAAATCACAATTGATGACATAATATGTATGACAGAGAAAGAAAGATGCATTTCGCCACTCTATAAGGCGACAATAACTGTCAATTCTTCCAGGCACTCTACCTATATGTAATTAGTTTATTGTCATAGATGAATTTTTATAAAATTGTTAGTGTTGTTGATGATTGCAAGGAATATTTCTACAAAAAATGCATTTTTTGCTTGTCCACGGTCCTTTTATGACAATTATAAAAAAGCGAACACATTGCTTATTGTTTATATTAAAACAAGCGAAGTATAAAAAGGAGGCACATGGCTAAAAAAAATAATATGCACGGTGTCATTCACACGTCAGAGTTAGTTCCAGTTGGATTCTTTCGTATATTGCCATTGATACTTCAACTTTACCTCAGTCTAATTTGTTATGCCTATTTAACCATTTGCGGTGTCATAATTCAAATTACCTACTTTAATGAAAACAAAAATTTTGTGACATCCTGATTTGTTTCAGGTTGAAAAATTTATCTAAATACATTTTTGACGCAAGTTGCTTCTAAAAGTAACTTTTCCAATTAAAATAAATTTTGATAAGAAGAAAGATCAGATTAGGATAACCATAAATTGCAAAGCTTCGATTAATTTTAAAACGATTGTACACTTACGTTACGAGTACGGTAAATAAAAATGTGTTCTTATGGTCAATTATTGCGTTGATACTCATGTTAGGTGAAGCCTTTTAAAGTACAAACACTTACATGCTAATTATATAAACAATTATTTTTATAGGCGTTTATCTAATGATACTTAAAGATTAACATGTAATAGATAAAATCAAACAGTTAATTGCCATTTTTATAGCATTGTCTTTACCAATTGGAACTTAATGTCGTAAAGTTAGCATATAATAATTATAATTGAAATGATATTTGATTATTGTAATTCGAGACAACTTTTTACTATGGGAATTTGTAATCTTACTCCCATTAAATTTCATCTTATATGTTTTAATCGTACATGTAAAATGCATTACCTGCACCGTGCTTACTTCTTTACATAATGAGCTTATATTTAAGGTTTTACTGACAAGTTGTCTACGATTTTATTTTTTTACATAAATATTTCATCGTTCTTACACATTATTATTGACGGAACGAAAGCTGACATTTTAATATTTAAATTTTGCATAATTTATTTAAATTTTATGTCATTTTAATAGAATCTTAATCTATCGATTCTTCATTGAGATAATTTAAAATATTTATTACCAAGATTGGTTTAATGTTGATTAAAAATGTTAATAATAATATATTATAATATTTTGGAAATCCATACATAAATGTAGGCATTATTAAAACGTAAGTCAAAATAAGAAAAACAAGTTTTCAACGGCTTTTACCCCAATTTTGAATTAAAGGGGAATGTCGCGAAGCATAGAAAGGTGCATTAATAAGCATTTAAATACAAAATATTGGCAATTTATGAACAATAATTTTTTGCATTTTAAATTGCCAAAATTCTGAATTTGAACGCTTATTGATGGACCTTTAGAATATTTCAACTTGTGCTTTGTTTATTTATGTTGTTGGTAAGCACAACATTAAGTCTTATAAACCCACTGAGCAATGACCAGAAAGTGCTGATTTTTGTTGTACTGTATCATAAAGATTGGAAAAGTCTCCACTAACATTTGCAGGACAGTTAACGAATATGTTAACCCTTAGCACCATAAGGTGGAAAAGCATGATAATACAATTTTATACAAACACAAAAAGTGTTATTTTTATTAAATTAAACTACTATTCAAATTACCGTGTCATCATTTCCGCACACATTTGAAAGCTGTTATTATCCTTTATTAATATAATAAATTGTCATATAAAAAGGCAATTTGTACATATACTAACCATGACAATTTGGTGTTACATGATAGCGCTATAATAACTTAATTTAACCTTAAAAAACACCACAATGCACAAAAAAAAAATCACCGGATGTATTTTGTATTTTTATGTCTTCATTAGTGGCAACTGGCAACAATACTATAACCTAGTGTCATTTTTTTTTGCTAATTAGGAAACATTCACACTTCAAGTGTTTTGCATTTTTTACCAAAATTAAGCAATCATAATTCTCGTACATACAAATAAACCAAAGTCATAAAACACTGTCATTTTTAGTAATGTGTTTCCAGTCGTATAAATCCACGACTTATAGGTATAAAAAGCGAAGAAGCCTAGAGAAGTTATTACAGAAATACGAAATGACAAAAAAGTGTGACCCTAGGCGTGTCTATCTTAAATTGCATTATAAAGAAGGTGTTTACGATTTACGTTTATTCTACATTTGCCTAATTATTTTAACATTAGTAACGCTATACCATGGTTTACCTTAAGTGAACCCTTATCGCCAGAAGCATTTAATTTGTTTTATACAGATAACATTAGTGTTTTTTTGTAACAACAAAATTGTTTAAGGGCATATGTTCGTGTGTCTCTTAGCAAAATTAAGCCATAAAGTAAATTGTATGTTATTATTGTCGGTACAAAAACTTCCTTTCACATCAGAGAATAAACATTATTCATTGCATGTCTTAAGACCTTTAAGATAAAAAATACTAAAATTCATGTTTTATGGAAACGCAATTTACGATTATACTTACAAAAGAAAGGTGATTTTGCACTTCCTCTTCTATGTTCGAATATGAGTGCACGTCCCATTTTTAGAACTATTCAGCTAATTAATAAAACTATGCCAAAAGGTTTCCCTACTATAAATTTTAAAACACTCACAATAATACCTTTCAGGTTAGCCTTTAAAATGTATATTTACATAAACTCATGAGATGCAGCAGGTTGTAAAAATTAGTATTAATAAAAGATCGTAAAAAGCTCCTCTCAAAACATATAAGTATTATCGAACGTATTATAGACTTTATGATGTTAACAACACATAATATGTCTTAATAAATACGGAAAAATATTTCCTTAACCATCATCGGTGCACATATTACAGAAAAGAATAATAATTTTTAATACGTAATTTTATTACCACTTCTGATATTAAGTTTCCTGTTGCTTTTCAGGAATGTTTTGACATATTTATACCTCATTTCAAATAATAATTTTAGGATTTTAAGATCGGTTTTTATTTAGGTTTATAAAATTGCTGAATTCATGCTCACCATATTGTTGATGTAAGCTTTTCTTCAATAAAAAATACTTGTGTAGGTTTCATGGTTGATTGACCGTTGATGTCTCCATTCAATTTGACTTTTAGTTCATTTTTAGATTCAAATTAATAACGCCACCGCTGCGTCGTATCGGTTAAGATTAAATGATATAAAAAAAAACCTCTAAAATATATGATTATAAAATGTGGACACTGATTTATGGAATCCTACTTTGAGGCGCCATCTGCCAGCAATTTAAGGAATCTTTAACCGCAGTCATGTTCATTGCATCATAAAAGTTTATCTTATCTTTGATGTATCTTATCAAATATTTATTGTGTAGTATAAATGCCAAAAAAGCCTTTCAAGTGCTAATAAATATTTTACTGTATAGAAGTTGTAATTTGCAATATTTTTATTATATATTTTTTTCTCATCTCACCATTATAAAAACAATGTTTATGGATGCAATCAACTTACAGGTACTTGTTATTTATGGTTCATTGTTGTTTAAAAATTGCAGTAGCATATTGTCTTTGCTCTGTAAATGCACTTTGTAAGCTCTGTAACATAAATATTATAACGACAAAAGAATGAAAAAAAAGCTGTAGCCAGCAGAAATTTTTTGGCAAAAACTATCAAGATAAAATATGTTAATAATTATTTCCTTCCTATACGCGTGCACATTAAAACTTTAGATGGTATCTCTTATGGTAGCAACATTTCGCTTGGTTATATGGTTGGATGAAATTTTGTAATTCTTGAAGTCTTTAAATGCGTTGTTTGTTGAATTATAAAATTTTATCTTTGCATTAAAAGTCATGAATTTTTTTGTTTTGTAAATGAATTTTTTTCGTTCTTTTATCAGATTTTTAAAATAAATACAAACCTAATTTAAAATGTTTACCAAAATCCGAATTACCTAATGCGTTTAAATTAAACAATTTACATTATTTATGAAATTATAAATGTTAATTTATGTTAAATATATTTAAAAAAGAGTGTTGATGTATAAGGCCACAATTTTGAAGTGTTTATTAGTAGATGCAAAGATAAAAGATGAAGCATTTTTTAGAAAAATATTAAATAAAAAGAATATACGTGAGATAATATCTTGAATCATATAAAGAATAAAAACTCCAGAGGTCCATGTATAGTGGACAAGATTCTTGTAAGCATAATAAAATATATAAAAAATATGATAAATATAATAAAAATATAAGAAACGCCGTCATAAAAATTCCTCGAGAAATTCACAAAAAGGCTTGAAGAGACGACAAACGTGACATTGTCTTAGCTGAAACACGATACTCCATACAGCGAGAAATGAACACAGGAGTAATTAGAAAAGAACATTATTATACTTTATGGTAGTTGAGACAACCCTGCTCGAGCGAGCAATCGCAGGAATTTGTATTTTGTATTCTTGTAACGGCGATAGTGCAGCTAGTGTGACCTGCAGGGGGTCTTATGGTACACAGAAGTTCTTGAACGTGACAACACGTCACTAAATTATGGAAAATGTTGCTGGGGTCCACGGTCAGCAGTCTGAACGTCTTATTTTATTATAACTTAAGTAGAATATTATGCTCACAAGGAGTAAATGCGTGTTTAACTGCATGAAAGGGATAGTATTTGCATGAGATGAGATCATAAAATACTTCCTGTTAGATTTTTTTAGTGCAGAAGATTCTTACTCAGTTACTACAAACCTACAAATATATGAACTGTAAAGTTTGCAAATTAATTTTTTTGTATACTCAATAGACACAATCAAAAACGATAATGTTTTCAAAAAATCAAGAAAATCTTTTACAAACATCAAGAAATCATTCTTTTCATCACAATAAATAAAGGAGATGGTATTATTATATGCGCATCCTCCAAAAAGGGGCTCTTTCAATTTGTAATATTATAAATTATTAGAAAATTTGACCAATTTTGTGCCAGGGTAGGTCAAGGCAGGTCATGTATCTTGTAGAGTGCCTTGATAATTTTGACAGTTATTGTCGCCTTATAGAGTGACGACATGCATCACTCTTTCTCTGTCATACAGATAACGTCATTAATTGTGATTGTAAGTTGTAATTGTTGTCACTTTGGCTATAAAGTTGATGACGTTATCTGTATGACAGAGAAAGAATGATGCATGTCGTCACTCTATAAGGCGACAATAATTGTCAAAATCATCAAGGCACTCTAGTATCTTGGGCCTCTGCCACCGTTTTTTACTAGCACCATCTAACAGCACAATATCCTACTAGGCCAAATTAAAAAATTAGAAAGAAAAAATCGAAAAGTAATCTCAAAAATTTTAGAGGGACCTTAGTCATTGCGCATACTTTAAATTAATGAATCTCTAAATGCACTAATTTAGTCACGTTAATTCGGGTTAATTTAAGTGGAGTTAAGTCAATTTAAGTAACTCTAAGTGGACTTTTAAAGTCGGTCTAATGGAATATCTCGAAAAAAAATGAAAGATAGCTTCTATTTTTTTATTTTATCCACTGATAAAAAGTACAATAACTCAATGTGCCTGGTGAATTGTGTAAATATAAAAGTAGAAGCACTGAACTTAGGTCAAAGAAAACAATTGAATAAAGTGTCGACCATCTTGTTTGTCCTGTTATTGTTTTAACAGCAGCAGCAATGTCTCTGACGGCATTCCAAAAGAAAAAGGAATAAAGTAGGTGCAGGTGGATGAGAGTCATTCATATGTCCTGTAGGGCGAGCTGCACAAGGTAAAGGCATGTCGTAGAACGGGCACTGCTTTCTGCATCTCCCAATACGGAGGATGTCTTCGAGCGACCATGCAATCCATAGATCGAAGACAATGGTTCCATTGTATGTAGAGAAGGGTATACCTTTCATGCATGTCTTGGTGACAATCTGCATAATCGTATGAGCACAGATTGCATTCGAAATTTTTGGATTCCTTTGTATTTGAAATTTAAAATTCTGCAAATGATATGCTTGCACATTCAATATCTACATATACAGGTACTGTTTACAAATAAATCGAAATTAAACGAACAAACAAAATGGATGTTAGGATCCAGAGCAGTGGGGTTCTTCGATTGTCCGAAAACATTTACTAACATACCTGTAGGTCTTTTGTGGAAATGTTGATGATTGTTACAATAAACTTTAAAATTACATGCCCTTTGGCATCATTCCTACATTATACATTCACATTTATACAAGACAATTTCTTCTGCTGACAAAATAATCTATTGTTGCATCTTTTTACAAATTTAAAGCACACAAAAAGAATGACTCACAATTTGCAAATTCTTGTTGCAAACTCTACCTTTAACCCCTCACCTTTACATTACTACAATTTAAGCATTATTACAATGAATCATGTCCCTATTTGCAAAATTTCAACATCAATAAAAAAAAAGCAGAAATCACGTTTCTAAGAAATGTATATAAAATTAAAGAAAATTTTGTGTTTTTTAAACTACGTGCAATAATGGCTTTTGCTAATTTATTTCAACAGTTTTTTGGCGGCGGATGTTAACCATAAATTAGCGAGACGGAAAAGAGATTTAAGTTTGCTTGAACTTAAAACTTACTTTCCTGCATAAATCAAGTAATAAAGAGGCATGGATTTACAAGTTACATGGTTCTTCAGGAAGCTTGTTATATCGTAAAATAATTTAAGAGCAATTTCAGTAGAATATTTTTAGACATTTTGACATAAAAGCAGGAACATAAGATTGTCGTTTTATACATTTTTTTAATATTAATCAAACTCCACTTTTATTTGTTAACTGAAAAATATGTATGTAATAATAATTTTGTTAAATGCAGAACAAATTCCCAAATTGCCTTTAGGTTTGTAATTCAACATAAAAAAAAATTTTGGTATATTACTTAAAAATGTAAATAAAATGGCTCAACTTAAAATCTTATGAATGCATATTTATTTTTATGTTTCCATGTTCGTGTGGTGAAGCTTTAAAGTCTAAAATGTTATATTTAAAGTCACTATTATAATATTCGTACGCAAAACCACTAAGTAAGAAATTTGAATCCTAATAATCTCTGAATTATAAGATGTCAAGCAGTATTTTACATGTTGAATCTGTCTGCTGTCGGATAAACATATAATTATTTCTGACAAAAATAACACTTTATGCACCTCGATGAAGTTAACAAGGATTTTAGTTGGTTGTTTATTTTACTCTGCTGCACGACTTTTGCTGACTTAAGTTATGAAGTACAAATACTGAATTAATTAATTTTTGATCTAGTTTTAAATTTTATTAAACAGCTTCGTTAGTATTTGTAGACCTAATGGCATGTATCAATGATTTGTTTTTATTAATAATAAAACTATAATTTTCATATTTATTAGACGGAATAATCGTAAATTTTTTGAGGCAATCTTGTTATTTCGAAATATCAAATAATTTATTCCAGTTTATATAATAAATTTTGATGTGATTCTACAGATTCGTTTAAGGAATAATCAAATATGGAAAATAAATCATATGAATTAAGCAAAGGATTGATACAACTTTCACAATTAAAGTGGTCTAGTTTATGAAGGAAAATTTCTGTAGGCTAAAGTTACCTTTTTGGTAAATACTTAATTACAATTATTAATTTAGTGTTAACATAAGTTATTAAAGAGCAAGGCTTGTTAAACATGCAATTTAAAAAAATAGAGACCAAGTCTAGTTAAAATTAGCATTTAAACCCAAAAGGACTCCAGCTGAAACTTTTGTTTTGGACAAGAAAATTATGATATAAAATGGGGAATCTAAGATTCACAATGATCCTAGGCAGGACAGCAAGAAGTCCTCCTTTATTTAATTCTTAAGGGTTGATTCGCCCTATTAGGGCTTATCAGAATCATGTATCAGGAATATTCGATGCATAACCTAAAAAAAAAAGAAACTAAGATAATTTTATATTTCAACAAATATCGAAAATTTTTTGAAAAAATTATGGCAAATAGAATAAATTAGACTACCAAAATGTACTTTACAAGTTCTCGCGCGATTTGGTCATTTTATTGTTTACATAAGATGATTAAAAAGAGATAATGCCATAATTTCTGGGTATCTTCCTTGCAGAGAAAATATTAGGTATCCTTATCCTACACGAGTTCATTCTCTTATTTATTTGAAAGATAAAACTACACCAAAAGGCAGTACCAAATGGCTACTGTTGGT
Source organism: Cartodere bifasciata (assembly GCA_963920755.1). Classification (NCBI taxonomy): domain Eukaryota; kingdom Metazoa; phylum Arthropoda; class Insecta; order Coleoptera; family Latridiidae; genus Cartodere; species Cartodere bifasciata. The sequence goes on along the minus strand of OY987194.1, from coordinate 15,819,490 downwards.
GACATAAGCAGCAATTTAAATTTTAAAGCACCTTGCAGGTTCTAAGCTGAGTAGGCTTTGGTTACGTGATCTAAAATTGTGGTCTATTTACATAAATTCCACACATAAATATTGTCACGTTCCAAACAATGTCATGTCATTAGGAAAAAAAAAGAGTAAACACTCAAATTACCGCATAAATAACGACAAATCTCAAGTTCACATGGTATACCTTAAACAGGGCATTGTAATTCAGTAAAAATGTAAGTGCTATCGTTATTCAAGTGGCGGAAAGAGAGCACCCACGGCTTACTTGTATGCCATGTAGGGTGTCCGGTGTAGCAATAAAGATATGAAGATAGCGCTCAAAGTTTGATATGAAACAAATTTGTAGGTGCAGTGAGAGCTGCCTGCCAACATTTTCAGTCAAGGCATATCTGATGACACCGGTCCAATATCGTCACTTGTTTCGGCTCGCTATGCATGTAAATTGCGATATCATATTTTGGAATGATACAGAAACAGAAACCATTGTTTCAACTTACAACTACAAACATGCTGCTAGTAAAGCAACAGTTTTTCCATTAAACATACTTTATATTTCTATCTTTTTGATTTTTGAGAATTGAAGTTTGAAATGAATGAAAGGAACGATGATTGGAAGTCCGCAACACACTTGACTTTTTGTTCTTGATACACCAGTCATTTAAAATACATATACAGGTGTCCCAGAATTGGCGCACCACCTGTATGGTACGCTGTTAGGGCATGCCTGGGGATTCCAGGAAAATTGTTAAAAAAAATCCATCTATTATATTCATTGAGGAAAATGCGAACAAAGTTGCTTAAATTCGGCAACACAGTCTAGGATAATACTACATAGTCTAGGAAAATAAATCTAAAAATCCCATCCATGAGTCTTGATTATACACTTTTGCACTAGATTTTTATTGACATTGTTGTCAGCTTATTTCAAGAAAATTTTCAAAAATTAAATTGATTATAAAAATGTTATTTGACCATTTTAAAGAAGAAAAATTGGTGAAATGGTTTAAGATAGACTGCAGCTTTGTATTAAACCATATTTATCGTTAATACGTGCTGTTGTTTTTAAGGTATATGCGTTTAAAGTTTTGCACTTTGGATCCTCATATCTTCGAGGGTGTATGAGATGGATTTTTTTTGACATTTTTCTGGGGATCCCTGGGCATGCCCCAACAACGTACCATACAGGTGGTGCGCCAATTCTGGGACACCCTGTATACATTCTCTTAAAAAGCAGGGAGGGTTTTGTTATTGCCGTGCTAATATTGTATCGATGAAAATGGATACCATATTTAACATTCCGAGAAGATTGTGGGTTGCGGCCAGGATTGTTGATAAACACATTCGGTTTTGGTTGTTTCGCTTTAGCAAAACTGGAATTGATACAAATCCTGTCGCATTGTTCTCAGAGTATAGTCTGCAATAACTTATAAAATTCAGGCTATATATTAGGTATATGTACGGCAAGATAACATTCGAATAAGGGATTTAGATATTTCTCCAAAAAATACAAAGCAAAACGCTGCTGCTCTTAGTGCTGCACCAACGGGAATCTGAATTATATTTAGTGAAACCATTGTCAATATACAGCAATAAATAATTCTATGGTGAAAGAACAAAAGACGGCGTGCTTAAGAGAAAACAAAAACCAGTCGCCAATTCGATTGAACCAATCAAATTCAAACGGGTTTTTTCTTAAAGTCGCATCCACCATACTGTCAGGATGTTAAAGAATGTGGTCCAAACAATTTAAATTTCCTTATTGGCTTAGATCACCGACCAATTAATTGAGCAAAAAATCATCCCATAAAGAACAAATTATAACCGATCATGAAGGCATCTCACCATATCCTGCCATTGTTTTCAAGCCAGCATCACATGACATATTTTCTCATTTCTTAAACTTCTCCGAAAAAAGTAGATCAGAAAGGGATAGCCCATTAAAATTATAAAGGCATAAAAATAACTTAATATCAGCTAAAGAACATTTAAACGTTAATACAAACAAAACCATTTGGGCAGATAGCATTATTGGCAAAATAATGTATCAATTTTCCTTTCTTATTCATGACCAAAATCTAGTAAAAATAGTGCCTACCTAAGTTTATTGTTCAGTAAAGTCTATTCAAGAAAAATATGAATGAATGTATAGAAAAGAAAATACAATAATCTTAAAAGTACTTATCATGGAAACTTGAGGAGAATTAGCCGCCCAGTTTGTGGGCTCTGAGGTGAGCCATAGATCTTCAAGCAACCAGCATTCCGGTGCATCTGTACTGTGTGTATTTTGGCCGTATTACAATCTACTTAGGGTTGGCTATAAATCCCGGGCGGCCGTCTTGCTGTGGCATTCTGTGAGGGTATTGTGCGTACATAAGCCCCAGTAGGGGGTCTTCAACACCCCCCGATGTTTCTCAACTAGGTATACACGTACAATAATACCACGGTTTATTTTTTTGGCTATTGTTCATTCCCTAAATATACAAATGTATTTGTTTGTATGTTTTTTGGCGTGGTTCTCTCACACACACCCTACTTTTAAATGTAAAATATACGTGGTCTGCATGGGCTTTATTTTGTAAATGTATCCCTTTTCCGTTCTCATATCACCTTTGATTTAGGTTTTATTGTTCGAAATTACAACATTGGTTGTATTGGTCAGTTCACGGATAAACATGTCAGGGTTCTTCATTTTTAAGCTGTCGTAATTCCGGAAATTTAAACGTAGAAACAGAAAATGTCTTTACTTAAAAATATAGGGCAAATTTGAAAGTTTCCAAAGAGGAAAAATCCAAGAAAAATAATTTTACTAAGAATTTAAGAAAAAATTATTTATATTTTAATGAGTGAACCGGATCAATTGAGTTGAAATGTTTAGTGGAAATACGGGAGTACTTACTTTTACGAAGAAAATCAAGTTTGTTGTACGTAAAGTTTTAATAGTTGGTTTCATTTGAGTCAAAATCATTAACATACTAAAAAGACACTTTATATGCGATATGACAACGTTTGCATATTTAAAAATAGCATAAAATCATGTTGGGTTTCATGTTATTACATCAATCGACCTAGCAGTGGTAGTTGTAGGAACAAGTTGCAGGTATAATTCATTTATATAAAGTCATTTGATAATAATTTATTGCGAATTTCTATTGACATATCCCAGAAAGCTGGCTTAGTAAATTTAATGAATTTGCATAACATACAACATAACTTTTATAGTTAACTGCATTTCTGTAGGTCGATGTCAATTGGAATTAGATTTTCTATCCCAAGTAGAGAAGTATGTTATATTACTTCAACTTACTGCAAGTGTAACGGTCTGTTCTCTGCATAAATAACCCTGTACACATGTAAATGTTCTTTATTATTTTTATAATGACCTAAATATGCTCAAACCAACAAAACTGGATACTTGCATTCTGCCTACCTGCATAAAGTGGTTATCGTTCCATTTCCCTTTTTCCAGTGTAATTCTAGAAATAATATTTTATGTTTTAATGATAAAATATTATCAGAAGCAAATAAATAAATAGTCTTTCAACTAAAAAAAAATATCCTTGATGTCCAAGAAGAAAGTTGCTATCAAGCATTAAATTATTCATATACACTTGAGCAATTTTCACTTTACTATGATTGATACTGTTATTAAAAGTGACACATAAAATAAAAACTGGTAAATTAGTTCAATTTGATTTGAGCAAATAATTATATTATTGCGTAGACATATAATTTGTTGATTTTTTAAATAAATTGCTGCTGAAAAAGTACCCATATATTTTTAAATTATTCAAACATATTTTTTTACAGGAAAACTAGTTTTTATATGCAAATAATTTATAACATAATAATCAAACTATTTTGAGAATTTTAAAATTTGTCAACTTTTATGAAATTATTGTTTTCGTAAAAACTTATACAAAGTTTGGGTTTTACTGAGGTTTTTACAAAACGCAAAGCAGACAAAAAACAATTCATTTCTTGGTCAAATGACCATAGCATGAACCATCAGTTGCTTGCATTACAGGGTTTCAAAGGTCCTATAGAATATGCTAATTTTGTTTTAAACAACATAATTTTTACCGAAATAGTTTTGATTCATCTACCGCATAATTAAATATGTGCATATAAAATTGAATTAAGTTTTTTACTTATTTTAAATTCAAGTAAAAACTGTTTCGTAACATTATCTACATAGTTTTTAGAGTAAAACCGGAAATAATGTGTGTAAGCGTACCTGCATATTAAATTGCCAATGTAAATTTATCATAATTTTATAAAAGCATTATCCTGTCAAATTAATCATTGTAGCCATCAGTGTTTAAATTAATTTACAATTGTGCATGGACCTTGATATAAGATATAGCTTAACAATGAGCTTATTTTAAATTTATAAGATATAGTACAGACTAGAGAGACTATATGCACGACTTTTGTGGAAAAGCTTTGTCCCTTCTTTTAAGTTCTTTTAGGACAAAAAGTAAATATAAGTTTTATACGAAACGCTAGAGTGGGTTTCTTAATTGTATTTTAATTTATAGCACCTAATTTGTGAACAAGTTGTGCATGTTTAAAATTTTTCAGGTCACTTCATGAATAAAGATGATTTAAATGACCTTACACATTATGCATATAATGTTATGAAATCAAATAACTAATGTAAAGCGCATTCACCACATTACATTTGGTCTAGGTTACGTACTAGACCGTTTGTTTCTATAAACTCAAATCATTTTGCTTTATAAAGAGCTAACCATATGGAATACAACAAAGCATAAACTGAAAATAAAGTTATAAAGTTGCACCCTGTCAAGCATTACAATAAAGCCACCCCATAATATGCTCATAGCAATACATGAATTACTGTCGGGTTTAATACTGGTATGTTCTATTGTCAAAAGTAACCCAGTGTAAAAGTGTTCACAAATCCATGTAATATTGTAATCATTTGAAGTTTAAACATGTTTCAAGAGGAGTGGACAAAAGTATCATCATATATAAGGTTTTTCAATAAGAATATGTATAAAGCAAAAACATTACGACAAAAAAAAATGTATAATCAGAAAAACGATTTATATTAGGTTCCAATTTCTAATTAATAATTTAACAAGCTTTTTAGTTTTAATTAAAATTTAAAAAGATGCCATTTTTAATCTTTTTTAATTAATTAATTGCTGGATATTAATATCAAGAGCAGCGTTGACGTATCGCGTTACATTTTTTACGCAATAACGGAATAACAGATGTTATTATGGTTAAAAAAAAGAGGGGCATAGTGTCAATCCTATTAGCTTTACTGAAAGATATATTAAAGATAATTAGCATTATGGTGACAGAGTTGTGATAAAATTTAAAAAAGTTATAAAGGAGCCGAAAGTAGAACTTTCAGAATGAAATAAGAAGATATCATTAATAATGGTAAAGTAAGCAGTAAGCAGGCGTACAAAAAGGTTCAAGCCCGTGGCGTTAATAATTCATGTTTTAAATTTTATAGCTTTTCTGAAGTTTGCAATTATTAAAGATTCCTAGTGTATATGATATTAAAGAGCAGTTTGTTAATTTATAATCGAGTTTATAATAGAAATGTTAGTTTTGTGATTATTTTTGATTAAAATTTACACTTATTTGCTCTTAGGACATATCTCTTTCTGACAATTATTTTTTGTCAGCATTTACCTCTTAACAAATTTTGGGTGCCTTCACACAGTATGTTGTACTTAATTTTAATAAAAAATAGGATTTTCACAATTTAAATGTTAATAGAACAGATCTTAGCATCATTAGACAATTTTTTTGCTGTTTAAATTCTATTTAAAGTCTTCTACCTCTGCTTGACAAGGTCCAAGTGCTTGGTAGGGTATCATCGTTTGGTTTTATTTTCAGAAATATGTCGGTTGACTTCCTGCATCTACTAATTACTCAGGCAAGGAAACGCGGCCAATATAAACAAAATAGATAATTAAAATGGCAACTAAGCGTGAGAAATCAAAACAGATTAAATACTAAGTTACCTTCAAGTTATTATGGATTTATGAAGTGATTAGCATAATTCTGTTGATGAATGAGCGACTTGTTATAAGCTTGAGATTGGTTGCATTTTTAGGCATTGATGTCGATGGCAAAATTCCGGATATGCTATATTTAATGATTAGAAAATATTGTCGGTTGCAAATAAGGTTAATACATCTACATGTTATATCCGTATGCGTGCGTATTGCACAAAATGGGCAATGTTTAAATTTAATCTTGTATGCTACGATTTTACAATAACGACCATTTTCTTTTGTTTCAGATTATTCGGAATGAAGAGATGTGCCCGTTGCCAAGCAACGATCCTCTCCTCTGAGCTAGTGATGCGTGCCCGCGAATTAGTGTTTCATGTACATTGTTTTTCTTGCGCCGTATGCAACTCTCCCCTTACCAAAGGTGATCACTTTGGAATGCGGGAGGGTGCAGTTTTGTGTCGGTTACATTTTGAAATGTCTCCAATGAACGACCATCTGCCAATGGATCCAGGAGGGGGCATGTACCCTGGTGGAATGCATCCAGGACACTACCCGCCACCATTTCCTAGCCCAGACTTTCATCATCATGGGTCGCTTCCTCCACAAACTTCAGTGGAAGGTTTGGGTAAAGTTCCTTTTTTCAACGGTGCACCAACGACGCCGCGACAAAAGGGACGACCGCGAAAGAGAAAACCGAAAGACTTGGAGGGAATGACTGCTAGTTTAGGTGAGAATATAGTCTTTTAGAAAACATTTCCAAAATTCTTTAATTGCTACATAATGGGCTTGGTCTAATTTAAAGAGCGTGGGTAATCATTTTAGATATCGGCTTTTTATTTAATTTGTTCAAGATTTCACATTAAAGATTTCACACCTCTTAAACATAAAATCACTTTGCTAAAACTTTTATGCCCCCGGTTTATTGCAGTATTTACGAGGCATTTTGTTATAGGCTAGGTAAAGATCTTTATGTTTTACCTTTTTGAGCCTCGTAAAAAGCTCAACTTCCACGAAAAACAGTTAATCCTTAACCATTTACGATAACTTAATGCAGAGAGTCCCAAACCTATATGGTCAGAATTAAATCATTCTTTTAAAGTATTTTACGATTTACTTGAAACCTGACAACTTATAGCCTATAGATAAGACTTTATAGTACCAATAACAATAATTATCATGTGCTAGAATGATCGAATAAATAAATAGTAATAAAGGTGAAGAGCTTTTGTGTAGCGTAACAAAGGGTGGCGGCATACAGCACCTATTGAAGATCCGGTAAAGGGTTTTATTGTGGTATATTTTCCCACAGCGCGTGGCATCACCAAATCTTTGGGGTGCGTATAAGTAGGCCTTATAATAGTTTTCTATAACAAATGCTTGTTGACCGATAATTTAGATTATGATGTGATGATAGATATCATGTTTGCTTTGACTGGAATAAGTTCCATCGAGTTTGCGTCAAGTACTGTGGGAATTGATCACTTTAATTGATTGGATAAACCAATATAGTGCTAAGGTAAAAACTCTAAGCCGTCAGTCTTTATTAGACAAAATGAATGTAATGCTAGAATTAAATTTCTTTATACGTCAATAGTATATTATCATCCTAGGTAAGGGATACAATTGCGCGAGGTCAATAATGACCTTCTCTACCGTGGATGATATATTATTTTTTTCACTACTAGCATTTTCTTGAAAAATGTTAATTTAAAAATATGTTCAATTTTTATTAAAACCCTGTATATGATTTTTACAAAAAATTAATTGAAATTTCCATGGAAATGACAATGACGTTACATCAATCAAAACAATAAAAAGTTCTTCAAATGGGTGTTTTTTTCAAAATAACTCATAATTTGCACGTTTAAATGGCGTAAATGGTTTAAATAATATGATGGTCACTGATAAGGAATTTGTAAAAATATTAATAATGATAGAACACTGACACAGCTACAGAAAAAAGTGCGAAATGTTTATAACTGTACAATTTTTTTTTTCGTTAAAATATTTGTGCAATAAAATGTTTTCAAGTATTTTAAAGTAGTTATGTTTTCAAAATAAAAAAATCTTCGTAAAAAACTCACAAAAACTGCTGTAAGTACCGTTCTATTTATGAAAAAAACTTGACATATGTTTTGACATAGGATTTTGTCTCCCTAGGGAGACAAATAAAAATTGTTAACCTAGGTAGTAAAAAATGATTTTATTTACAACTGCATATGAAATGATGACATTTCTGACTTTTTAAAAGTTGGAAAATGTCACTTTATTAGTTTTATTAAGCTGTCACTTTCCACCCGGGCGGAAAGTAACTACTTTCCGCCTGGGTAATGAAAACAAGTAGGATTTAACTCTTTTGTAGGAGCAAATCCTCTTCGGCCTTTTGCGCACATTCTTTTAATTCTGTACATTCGTCATCACTATCCAACATTATGTTTTTTTTTAATATTAGTTGGTTTAAGACTTTAAAATAATGCGAGAAATGACGTTTTTTGAAAATAAAAAATAACTATTTTTTTACTTCGATGTCAAGCAATTGTAATGTAACCATGGTAATGAATTTAAAATAAATAATCATGTTATCTAAGATGTTAACAATGAATAATATTGATTAATTAAATTAAAGCTTTTTTAAAAATTAAACATAAACGTAAGCAGTTGTAAATAAAATAGTATACTAACCTCGGTGGAAATTTCCTTTCTGTCTCGAGAAATGGTTTACCGCGGCGCTACGCGCCTTGGTAAACCATCTTTTTCTCTCGACAGAAATGAAACCCTTTCCACCCACGGTAGTAATATACTATTGAAGGGTTCTTAAAAGGTCAATAATGACACTCTTTGCTCCTAGTAGTGAAAAATAGTACATTATTAACCAAGGTAGAGAAGAGGGTCATTATTGACCTAGCGCAAAGATTGTGTCCCGAGCCGCGCAGCGGCAAGGGACACAATTGCGCGTAGTCAATAATGACCTTCTCTACCGTGGTTTATATACTATTTTTTTCACTACTATTTCTTGAAAAATGTTAATTTAAAAATAAGTTCAATTTTTATCAAAACCCTGTATATGATTTTTACAAAAAATTAATCGTTTCCATGGAAATGACAATGACGTTACATCAATCAAAACAATAAAAAGTTCTCCAAAAATGGGTGTTTTTTCCAAAATAACTCATAATTTGCACGTAAATGGCGTAAATGATTTAAATAATATGATGGTCACTGATAGTGATAAGGAATTTGTAAATATAATGATAATGATAGAACACTGACCACTACCATCTAGACTATAAGGCCTCAAAGGTTATAAAAAATGGTGGACAATAAAGTTTGACAACTTCCGACAGTTTATAAAAAGTTTGAAAGAAGTTTGAAGGAAAATGAAAAAAGTTTGAAAGGAGTTTGAAATTTTGCCAAAAAATAATTTATTTTCATTTTGTGTGTTAAAACAAGTTGAAACAAACAAAAACTGTATTGGTATGGCTAATTATTTTAAATTTCCATGATTGTTAATAAAATTCAGTGGTAGGTATTGATATTTTATTAAAATATCACACACATTATAAATTAAACATTATTTTAGGAATGTAACGATAAAATAGTTTTAAAATAACATCAAAAAGAAGCAGAACTTTCCCATTATAATAGAAACAATGCATAGGAATGCAGTGCCCAATAATATTCTTAAAAAATATCATCATTCTTTCGACATCCTGCAGTTTAGCAGAGGTGCTATATAAAATCAGTTTTATTTTAATGTTATGGACGATTGGACGAAGTGGACATTAACGTACTTCGTCCTTTACACCCCATCGCACCTCGTCAAAGCTGCTTACAAGGAGACTCGCACACCAGGAAGCTACGCAAAAGGATTTAATAACTACGCCCTAAGCACCATACCCAGTCTTTGTTCAAGGTTTCTTCGATTAGTTCGGATCGGACCTTCGCAGAGTTATTATCTTGTACGTCGTCTACTTCCCAATACGTCGAACTACCCATAAAGAAGCCATCATCGTTTAAGAAGAAGTCCTTCGTCGAACCACCGAACCACAGGAGAGCAGACGGGCGAACAAAGTGAAATAGTCAAATTTATAATCTGCATGCAAAAAAAAGAGATAGACTGAAGGTGTACAATGTTGTTCATCCGCATGTACATAAATCGTATATTCGGCCAATCCGGGTCGTCAGTCTGGTAGATGGTGGGAGTGATCATGCGCCTTTCTTAATTCGGTATGAGAGGTATACCTTTCACTTTTTTGGCCCCAACCTCTCGTTCTTCATTCACAAAATTCTTTTAAAATATATTTGGCTGCAGCTGCATGAAGTAAAATAAATATGGCGGCGTTAACAAGCAAAGAAGCAAACGTCGTCAACAGGTGGGGGCAGCGCGCGACGATGGCGCGAAGTTATATTTTAAAATAACCAATCAAACTAACCGAAATAGTCTCTCTCTAGGCGGACATTGCACAACACTATCAGATCTTGTTTTCACTTATGTAGGTATACTTTATATAAAGTTATTTTTGTCGTAGAACGCAGTTTCAATTTTTGTTTCCTCGTAAATATCCCATGAACTTGTGTACGTGTAATTTTCCATGACCACTTCGTCCAATCGTCCATAACATTAAAATAAAACTGATTTTATATAGCACCTCTGCTAAACTGCAGGATGTCGAAAGAATGATGATATTTTTTAAGAATATTATTGGGCACTGCATTCCTATGCATTGTTTCTATTATAATGGGAAAGTTCTGCTTCTTTTTGATGTTATTTTAAAACTATTTCATCGTTACATTCCTAAAATAATGTTTAATTTATAATGTGTGTGATATTTTAATAAAATATCAATACTTACCACTGAATTTTATTAACAATCATGGAAATTTAAAATAATTAGCCATACCAATACAGTTTTTGTTTGTTTCAACTTGTTTTAACACACAAAATGAAAATAAATTATTTTTTGGCAAAATTTCAAACTCCTTTCAAACTTTTTTCATTTTCCTTCAAACTTCTTTGTCCAGTTGTCAAACTTTATTGTCCACCATTTTTTATAACCTTTGAGGCCTTATAGTCTAGATGGTAGTGCACTGACACAGCTACAGAAAAAAGTGCGACATGTTTACAACTGTACAATTTTTTTTTTTGTTAAATTATTTGTGCAATAAAATGTTTTGAAGTATTTTAAAGTAGTTATGTTTTCAAAATAAAAAAAATCTTCGTAAAAAACTCACAAAAACTGCTGTAAGTACCGATCTATTTATGATAAAACCTTGACATATGTTTTGACATTTCATTATTGTACAGTGTAGATAGACATGAAAATTATTATTGACCAAGGGAGAGAAATGTGATTTCTCTGGTATAAAATCGGTCAAAAATTGCGTCTTCTATAGGTAGTAGTGAAAAAAAACATTTACGTATTCATATTACATTTATGAGTAGATAAAGATTAATTGCTTATTGGTTGCTGACCTGATGTTATCGTCCCGTTTGACATAATTTATACGAGCTATCTTAATTTTCCCAAGGCATGACTAAGTATGCCTGCTCCTATAACATATTGTAGAAATATGTTCATCAGGGTAATTATTAAAATACGTCATCTTATCCAATTTGCCATTAACTTACCTACTAGATGCTGGTACTTGGTTTTCCAAATAAAAAGGCAACTTCCGTAGACTCTCTCAGCTTAATTTCGTAAATTATTGTGTTTGTCTTGTAAACCTGTTTAAATGAAATAAATTAAAGATGTCATCAGAAGGTGATTTAAAAAATACACAAACCTACTTGAAAAGCAAACAAATAATAAATCAGACCGTGATACACTGCTTACAAGCAGCAAATTGGCACAAAAAGGTTCACGAGGGTAGAACAATATGGTCCCAGTTAATCCCATCGACGGCGGGCGCATACAAGCAGCTTATGAAAAGCGGATTGCAAGGCAGTGGTGTAGAAAATAATTGGCATGTTTTTTAAACCTCTTCAACTTATAAAAAAGAAAGCACTTCCACTAAACCTCTTCAAATATTGACAAAGTCAATCGGCTATCTCCAAAAAATATGTTCAATAGTGAGTAAATAATTTGCTGTAAGGCTTTGTACAATTATTTCTTTTAACAGTTAGATGTGGGTATCTTTATATTATCATTCTGCCATATAAGTTTGACTTGACATCTATTTAGTGTAACATTTTGCAAATAGAAATCCGTGGAAATTTTATTACTTTTTTTCACAAAATTATCATATACTAGATAAATTCCATTTCATTTTCATGTTTATCTGAGTCAATTTCCCAAATAATTACTCATACAAATTTTAGTCAAAATTATTGTTGTTTTTGGGGTTAACCATTGTTATTCAATGGGTTGTGTTATGAGCTTATTGTAGTCTACGGCACTAAGTCACTAATCCAACTTCGTTTCAACCAAGTTTGCAAGCCACTCTACTGTCATGTGGCACAATTAATTTGGCGTCAATCCGATCAAAGCTTGTTCAAACAGCTAATCCATGTTTATGTCACTGCACCACGCATGTACATAACTTCACCAACTTGTTTAATTAGTTCCAAGTTACTACAGGCAACGCGTCCAACATCATCCTTGTAAACCTTCGATCCACAACAACGAGAAAATACATTTCTTGTAGTATGTGTCCATACGGCTATATGCAAATCATATGCAGATACATATTGCTGATGGTGTTTCCACCAGCGTGCTTCTAAGATGATCACTTTATTCAATAATCACAGTGACATGTGCTCAAACACTCCTATCAGATTATTGCTCAAGTTGAATGAAAGTACCGCTCTTTATTTATGGTTTATAAACGTCATTATCTCTGTTGTAGTGCTTTGCTATGATACGCATTATGCAGAAGACTTTATCAACTTGCATAATTTAAAACAATCTTCAGCGGAGTCATGTGATCAGTAACAGAATTAATTTTCTTGTTAATTTGAATATTTTCTTTATTAATCATTTGAGTGGCAAGTATAAACCAACGCTAACAAACGAAAATAAATTTCTGCAAATGCTCATTATTTATACTAACGTTAATCGCGAGTAAATTAAATCCTTAAATAATACCCGATTCCTATTAATAATTGTTTTATCATAGACCTCTTTGCTTCGGTTAAAATCCCTTGTTGCGCTATGGTGGGTGTTCAGTTCTTTGAAAATGCTTGTAATATTCATTCATTGTTAATATCTTTGATTTTTTTGTGTTCTTCATGCGGTGTTCGTGTATGTTTTATCACTATCTGGTATTTAATTTGTTTTTTTATGCATCGACATTAAAATTCATCTTCATTGTCTGCAAAGCCAGGTACATCTATTTTTATAAACATAAACAGCTTTTTATGATTTTTTAAATAATGCAGGAAATTTTATACTATCACACGTAAAGATAAAGGAATATTGTATTTTTATTAATAGCTTTATAATGTTGCGCCAAAGCGTTGTACATGCTTGATGCATATTTTATTATTATATTAAACATTAATAATTTTCTCATGGCTGCCCTCGCGCTCAAATTATTATAATTCAATGCTAACTGCAACCATATTAATTAAAAATTCTTGTTTACATTGTTCACGATACCATTTGTTAACTATGTATATTTGTATGACTTTGATGTTTTCTAAATATACCATTATGATGGTAAATACATGTTCCATTAGTTTTTAACATGTTTGGGCACACAAAATTTATTGAACTTAATTTTTTTCTTCAGATTTAAATTCCGACTACCTAGACATGACCTTTGGAAGATCACCGGGAACACCTGGAATGCATGGTGGAAGCCAAAGAACGAAACGAATGAGAACATCCTTTAAGCATCACCAATTACGAACGATGAAATCCTACTTCGCTATCAATCATAATCCTGACGCCAAGGACCTTAAACAACTCTCCCAAAAGACTGGTCTTCCTAAACGAGTCCTCCAGGTAGGTTGTAGCATTAGGTTATTAGGTTTTGCGATCAATTTATGTTATCGTAAAAACTAGTTTAAATTTCTCTTTCGCACTTATTGCTTTCTGAATCTTCTTATTTCATCTAACCATGATTGTAGTTCATTTGCTACGGAATTGGATTGGAACCTTTTACCTTAAGAATTTGTAATTTTTACAAAGTCCAACTTGATAAAGAAATAAAATAGCTGATGTGTATAAATCATCAGTCAAGTATAAATCACCTGTGCCTAAATCGGATAGGCCTTCGGTTTGCATCTTTCATTTACTCTTCTAATCTTCCACAAGCTTTTATTTAAATGTCCAGGAAAATAACATCCGGCTTAAGTTCATTCTAAAGAAACGGGCAGTAGTCTTGTAACAGCAATTTTATTTAATCGTATCACAACGAAGTTTCTTGTGATATTTTTACAAAAAAATAACTCGAGCCAAAAATTTTATTGTTTTATCATCAACCTTTGTACAATTAAAGAACGATCAAACGCTTAAGTGTTTTTCATATTCAACTGGACCAGATTTGTAGTTATTATTCTGGTCTCGCATACATCCATAAACACGAAATTCAATCTTCTTTGCCATTAGTATTATTTATAAGAAGTTTATGAGCTTAACAAATCATCGAGTGCTTCTCCACGTTGAAATATCGCAGCCTTGGGCTCTATATAGACTAAGCTCACTCGGTCCTTAACGAGGGTTTAAGACAAACAACTTTTAGTCGAGTGAAAGATTTTAATAGGGCCAGTTTTTAACGCTAGCGGGGTCGTGCCTCAACAATTGTTTATTAATGAAAAAGAGCTGAATGTGCATTTACCAACATTACATTTAATGATGTATTTAAACCTAAAACAGTCAGCAAGTTTTGCTCATTCCGTTCTATTTGTTCTCAAACTCAAATATTTGTTTCGTGTACACCATTAAGTAATGCATATTGTGTAATAATAGTTTTTTGTTGTAAAGAACCGTATTTAAATGCATTGGTCAATCTATTTGATTGGTGGTCACGACTATCACATTGTACACATTTTTGGCATCACATGCCAACAAAGCGTTCCAAATAATTAAAAGCTTGCAAAATAAAACAGATTGTAACATACTGGTTGCTGTATGTTCATTGCTCATACATGATGTATTGCTAACATCAAACAAACCGCATGATACATTAGACTAACATCTACTTACCGGTCTCGCGAATTTATCATTGAAGTGAAGCTTATTTCCATAACTATCCAAACAAATACTACGTACTTACCTGGTTTGTCATCTTCTTCAGTTAATTACAAGAGTGTATTTCATCCATTAGCAGGTACATCAAACATAATTTTATTTATTGCATTGTTCATTTAGATTTTTCTTACTTTGAAGGACGTCTGTATTATAGGCCACAGGTACTGTTGTACATTCTTATATTACGATCTTCAAAGCATTTTTTGATCAATAAAATATTTCTTTAATTTTCGTTTTTTTTATTGCTACCAATAGATATCGGCGTCTTTTAAATTACTCTTCCATGCATCCTCATCATCATGTTGTGATCTGATTTCTGTTCAGTAACTAATATCAACTTTGTATTTTTCAAATTCTAAGATTATCGCTATCTTTGTCAACTTGGTTATACTGGCCAACAAAAATTTTTAAATTCGCGACTGGTTCAAGAAACTATTCCACCAGGATTATCATTATTTTATTTATTTAGGACAAAAGTTGGCCAGCTATCCCTCATAAATGTGGGTGAATGCATGGATGGTTAAAATATGTCACGGAGGACGATTTTAAAATTGGGAACTGCACGAAAGTCATACATTGTACAAGATTTATAAGTATACATCTTTAGCTGTCATAATACATCTGGGCTTCAATTATTTATGTTTATCATGCTGAAATCGGGAGCAAGCGTGTCATGGATGTGTATCTACATGCATGGCCAACTGTTACAAGCAACGTTTGAGTCTAGTGACTATTTCTATTTCTGCTAATTGCTGGAGGCGGCTGTGCCGGAATACTCGCGATGAGAAATGACTGTCTGTTGAGTGATTACTATGGCAACTGCCGTCACCGCGCTCTTGACTTTGCCTACTTGTATTTGCATTTTCATCCGCATTTGCTAGCAAAGGAACGATATCTAATATAATTGGATGACACATTAATTGATTGCCTTGCTAAACATCTGATGGTTTATTGAATCAACCATAAAATCTTATTAAATGACAGTCAATAAAATGGCGAGGAAATATTAGAATGGTTTTAGTTCCTTGTTTATAGAATGGTTAAAGAAACCATATTTGTCTTATGGATGAACTGGATGCAGTTGCGATAAAATAAATATGTGCCCGCAATAAAGAAGAATATTATCGGTAGCCGTAAGCGCATATCGGCAAATCGAAGGTAGGTTGAGATTTTACGAGGACTCGCCGTTGTAGCGACCATAAAGGATATTTTTTGCGCGTCGGCCATTCTAAAAGCGCTTGCACAAACAAATGATAATGGGTAGTTTGAAATTCCTCCACGACAGACGGTGCTATCGTCCGCTTCTTGCAACACTATTATTACCACATTGAGTTTATTGTTATTAATAGTGGACTCCTTATTGGGAGCAACGCAGGAGCTGCCTTGGACGTTTTAGTCACCAGATTAGCAACTAGACACCAGAATCAGAGGCGGCTACTTCTCTTCTATAGTTACTTATGTTTACCCTAATGCATCATTCGTTTGTAGAATAATAAAATTTTACATTTGTAGTTTACGATAGCCATTTATTGCGTTTATTGAAATTGCTGTTTCTATGCTCTCACTGCACTCATGGTGGGCTTCTACAATAAGATAAAAGAGCATTAACATTTTTTGTGGAACTTACAATAGGTAATTTATTAATGTGCTTTTTTTCTATGCACATTTTGGTAAATTGTTGCTGTTCCACAACAGCAACATCAGCAAATACCTACTTGGTTGTTGTATCAACCAAGTAAAATGTTCGGTAAAACGAAAAAGGAAGTGTCAAATAATTACAGAAGACATTTAGGGTCAGAATAATAATTTAGTTTCAATGAAGTAGAAAAAGAATTTAAATTGTTACTAAAAATATCCCAATTTGGAAGCAGTAAATCTAAAAGCTCTCAAAGTTAATCATCCTGGCAAATATTTCTCGGTTCTATTCCGTACAAATACTTCATCCGTTGGGTTTAAATCAATACTTCACCAAAAGAAGAGAGAAGCAGCACACGCCTTTTTAAATCCAGCCACCCACAAGTGTAGAAGGAAATAAAATAAATCATCGAGCGGGAAGTGGTGCGGGTGAATGAGGGATGAAACTGAATTCCCCCTTCGGCCGACTCCAATTACTCGCCTTCATATTTTCAGACTCTCAAAGCTCCCTCGGGAATATCCCTACGACAAGCGCACGTTCTGGTTACCCTTGTTAGACGCCATTTTCTTACCTTTCACATTTCATCCATGAAAATACAAATCTTCTATTGATAAAAATAAATGCTTGAGACGACGGTGTTCATGTTAGGTTTGCAAAACTAGGGGTTTGTATTGAAGTTGTTGACTCGATTTGCATAATTCATTCTATGCAGGATATTAACAAGACTATATCTATTCAATATATTTTCTAAAATTGTTTTTTTTTTATTTTCTTTGTTTATCTATCTATAGCTGGTATCATTGAACATCCTTGATTTTGCTAAAAAATTAAATCATGCAAAGCGCTAATTTGGAAAATGTGTCAAAATTACATGCTATGAAATTTATAGAAATACCTAAATAAAAATAAACAGTTTCATAAATCCGCCCAATTAATTAAAATTATGTAGTAAGTAATCATAACACGATGTGCATGTATCATGAGGATGTATTAAATTTGTTTGTTTATTACTAAAAGCTGGCACGATTTAAGATTGATTAGTGTAAAAAACAACCCTCTCGGAAATAATATATCAAGTAAGATGCGGTCGAACGCTACATTTATTCAGACAAACGGAGCATTTATCAACGAAGACCTATTTTCGGCGCTAATTTGTGGGTGCTTTACATGGCACACTTGATTAATCGGTACTCTTTTATTTATGAAATCCTTACACACTTTAATAAGCCGCCGATTTTCGAACTTAACAAGTTTTAATGATCTTTGCTCGACGTCTTTTGTAAATATTATTTTTGCTCTCTGCCCATTATTAATCATTTTTATACATATGGGGTTTGAGACCTTACGAGTAGTCATTTAATTTTCAATAAAAAGTTTTGGAACAATTATTGTTTGGTCGGTCAACACAATCTTTATACTGCTTTGCTTTAAATTTCACTCGATATTTTCTACATTATCAAGAATCATCACCTTTTGATTGAAATCACTAAAATCAGCGTAAAAATTATCATCAAGCAAAAATGATAGGTATTATTTGAATATCCCAGAACTTATACAAATTGCTCGACAAATGATTAGAATTGTTTAGAAAAAGAGCCCAATTTTCAAAACAGAATGAGAACCACGGCAAGTTGCTGACGACTTTTATTTTTACTCAACCAATTTGTTTTAGTTTCTCTAATAGTGTTACTAATTTAAATTTTCGTATAAACAATTTTACCCAAATGTTTTTAGATTTAATTTTGATTTTTGTTTCAGGTGTGGTTCCAAAACGCTCGTGCTAAATGGCGACGAATGATGTTAAAACAAGAAGGAAAATCAGGTGATAAATGTAGTGGTTCAGAAAGTATGAGCGATATGGACCTGTATCCTCATGGACCACCATCCATGAGCAGTATACAATCTATGACTGCACACAGTCCACCGTTTATTCTTCCTCCAGGAAGTCCATCTTCATCTTTAGATTGTTCCTGATTAAACAAAGATCGTACTAGTGAGGTTTTGTGATTATTGGGGTTAATGTTAAGATGTGAAATTGTTCCTTTTAAGCAAAAAACTGTTCGGCACTAACATACATCGAAACAACAAAGCTTTTTTATATCTTATTGCAGATTTAAAATAGGTTAAAGATTTAGAATTCTACAATTATTATTCTTTCGACAACCTGATGTAAAACAATTTGACAAAATTATTATATCTTTTAATTCGTCGGAGGTAATATCAAAGTCTAAAAGTTGATCATAACACTCTGTAAATTTGCATTTTAACCCTTTTCTTCATGATTTTGAATCCGAAGAAAAAAAAAATATTTGATTGTTTTTTCTTACTAATTAGAACTTCTTTAGAAATAATTTGACAAAATTTTTTTTTTTTGTTTCCGTATAAATTTTATGGCCACGTATCTTTAAAGATACATCAAGGGGTTACTAGAGTTTTATACATGTATCTCTAAAGATACATTTAGCAGTTATTAGGGTCTAAATCTTGTATCTCTGAAGATACATTTAGCAGTTCTTAGGGACAAAATCTTGTATCTCTGAATCTGAAGATACTTTATGAGGTTTTAGAATCTAGTAATTATTGTAAAGGCAAATAGCCGCAAATAATTAAATAAATAATGTTAATTTATAAAAATTGTATAAATATCTAGCCAAAATAGTGAATACGACGTCGTTTCTTCTAAATAATTCATTTTTGCATTTTGCAAAATTAGCTCTGTTTTTGTTTTAGGCTAAAAATAATACGGCTTCGTTATTTAGGTAATTTATAAGGTAATAATTTCAATGAATGAAGTGTGGTAAAAGGAAAAAGTATCTTATAGGATACGAATATAAATATCCGACCACTTCACAAAGTATACACTAGGATACACATTTGGTTGCCGGGGTCCCTAACGGTGTATCTTTTAAGATACGCCATATATACATACATATATACATAAAAACAATCTTTTATGTTTTTAAAGACATGTCCAGTCCAACATTTACATTGCATTTAACTTGACATAATTTTTTAATAATACAAATGCTATTGACTTTACAAACAATATGACCTTGACGTGACCTTGAAGTCCTGTCTTTTGGTTATCCATTCTCCAAGTTTTAAACCTTTAACTATTGTGATGTTTGAGATGTTTGAGATAATCGAAGTCAAACTATAAATCGTTTCCTGAAGATGGCCTTCTAAGTCCGAAACATAAGAACAGTCTTGTGTGTATTCAAAAACATGTCCAAAATTTACCTTGCATTTAACTTAACATAGATTTTTAATAGTAAAAATCCTATTGACCATTAAAAAGGTATGACCTTAACATGACCTTGAACACCTGTGTCTTGTGTATCCATCCTCCAAGTTTTAGATCTCTAACTATTGTAGTATTGGAGCTATGTTCATGCAAATATTGACATTTAAAAACGTCATAGCTTTTTTCCTAGACATAGAATTTTTTTAAAAAAGTTTTAACACAATGGGCTCTGTGAAAGAATATTTTTAAGCAAAAAAAATACACAATATTTTGGACTAGATTTTTTTTTGCATGCAATATCTTCTAACCTTGACCAGTGGTCAGTTTGACCTTCAGGTCACCTTGACCATAAGACTTTGGTATTTACTTATGCCAAGTTTGAACCTCCTAAATCGTACCATAGTTGAGTAAATTATGGTTAAAAAAATACACAAAAGTGATATTTTTTAATAACAACCCAGTGGATGATCCTATCGATATGATTCTAGTATCAAAAGATCGGGAATTTTTTGTAGCATCTTTTCAACAGCATGAAGTATGCAAGTATCTTGCTTCGTTGAGGCGCAATTGCAAAAAAACATCGATTTTCAGAAATTGCAATTACAATAGTACATTTCCTTTAGAGAAATGAACTAAAAGCATGCCAAAACTCAAAAATGCATTATTTGCCCTACTTTTTTCCTATTGGTTAATTTATAGGTGCCGTTAAAGATACAATTAGCCAAATCGAAAAAATTTTAAATATTTTTCTTTAAAAAAAATCGGTAGTCAACGTATCTTAGAAGATACAAAATGAAGAAAAGGGTTAAGAAGTTTTTTCCGTAGATATACAAAATTTACAGTATACACTTTTTATCTCAGTAGCATAACAAAAAGGTTTCCAAAAAATGTTGATTTAATTCTAGGATCTATTTTCCATAAAAGGACAACCGTATGGTTTTTTACGTAAATGGAAATATTTTCCGTATTATTTAGTATTTATTTCTTGGTGGCTAAGATGTGATCTAACACTTTTAGTTTTTGGAGGAGTTTCCAAAACTCAGTTGGTACTATTTTTGTATTTTGGTTTGTACTTATTTTTCTTTAATTTTTCCTTACACCCTAGAATTAGTAACTATTGTAATATAAATAATAATAATTTGATAACACATCGTAATATGAATCCTTTAAAAAAGTTAATAAAGGGCACATTTCCTAAAATTAGTGCAAACTTAGGTTATTATCATAAACGTCCTTTTTTAAAGAATATGTAAACTTGTAAATAGGTTTTTCTTGTAGAAACTAATTGTTTTTAACAAAATTTTTAAAGTAAAGTTAATAATCATTATGATGATTTAATTTCTGAGGATTAAAAACTCTACTTTAAAAAGTTTTATTAAGCATTATTTTTTTTGTAAATATTTAAAAATTTTAAGCTGATATGTCTAAAATGCTTTTTTAAACATATTTATAAAGTTATTATGAGGTTCTTGTACTTTAATTGTTTTACTGTTTCTGCATTTGACATTTTAGTTGCACTGGTATATCTCTGTATATTCATTTATTTCAATAATTATTGATAACCTACTGAAAATAGTTATTTATATCTACCTACCTAACAACTGGAAAAAATATTTAAGATTTAAAAGCTCCTTATGGAAAAAAACTTTAAATGATACCAACTAATTTTATAACATCTGTGTATTTTTACCATAAATAGCTTTTAATTCTTTAAAAGTTTTGGTATTTTAATTTTCACAAACAAGCATTTACAGTAACTATTCATTTACAAAATATGTTTGTTAAGTTCCATAATTCACACATAATAATAAATAATAGACACACTACTCATTATGAACCAGTCTTCCTAAAATTATGCCAAAATAAAAATGAAATAATAGAAACTGTAAAAATTGCCTAAAATGTTTAAAATAATGTTAGACTTTAAAATATACCATTATTTGTGGTAAAAATTCCTATTAAATAATAAAACGGTCTAAAAATAAATATTTGCATTTTATTAAAAAGATCCAAACCATCATCATTTCGATTACCTACAGCTCCAGAATACAATAACAAGACAACAAAAAAACAGCCATACAAAAAATACGCCAAATTAGTAGTGACGACATATGAAGAATGAAGCCAACAAAGATAAAATCGCATATTAGTTTCCATGGTTTTAAAGTTTTGAGACCAAAAGGTAATTGTCGAACTAATTGTTAAAACGCATAACCGTGGAAACGACGATGCGATTTTATATTTGTTGGCTTTAATGATGACACACTATATTGCGAGATATCAAATTGACAGATATTGTCGCTTTGTAGAGTGGCACCATGCACAATCTGTCATTAATTTATTGTAATTGTCGCTTTGCTATTTTTGTGATAGAAGACATAATCTGTATGACAGTGATGGAAATATGAAAATAAAGAAATACACATACATGTATAACAGACAAAGTTGACCGATATCCTCGGTTAAAAAAAATACCATTCGGACCTTACCCTTAATTTGCAATTTTAGCGTAACTCGCTTGGTCACTTTCGGTGTCATGTCCATGGCCCCGGCAAAAAAAAGATTTGCAACTTTTTAAATAAAAGTAAGCCCTGTAAACACTTTAATGTATTTTTTGTGTAATTTTGCTCATTTTACAAAATTAAAAAAATGGTTTTGTTGAAAACAAACAAATTTTATCAACAACACAAATTATTTCATGAATCTAAGGGCATATATACGAGGTGGCCGCGCTATAAAATTTAATGAGGGGTGATTTGGTGGAGCTGGCCGCATTTTACTGCATGGGTCATGGTGGAGCTGGCCGCGGTACCTTTTCTACCTGCTTCCATGTTTAGCAGGTAGAAAAGGAGCTGTCTCCGAAGTTTTGTGGATGGATGAGTATAAACACCAAACGAATTTTATTTTTATAAAATAACAACGATAACTATCAATATTTTATTGATAAAATGATTTACATTGCAGTTTGGTGACAAAAGCACATTTGTTTAAAAATTATATTTAGCAGCAAAACTTACCCTAACCTACCTAACCTAGTGTCCTCCAGTGCTTTTAAAAAAGTCTGTCGGTAACAATAAAACTTAAAAACACATGCATTGAATACTTTCAACGTTGCTGGCTTGTTTTAATGATAATAAAAGTCTGTATATTATCCAAAGGATTCTCTTTTTTATAATTTTCTAATATCATAACTCAATAAAACATCGGATACAGAAAAATAAATCTAAGTAAAAGGAAGTTAATTAGTCGCGGCCAGTACGACCAAACCAGAAATATCGCGCGGCCACTTCGACCATGCCCCCTCCAATTAGGCGCGGCCAACTAGTAGTCTTTTCAGGTAGATGCGGCCAGTTGGTATTCTCCCGAATCTAAGAATCTGGTATTAATTCATTTTTACATAAAATACTTAATCGTTAATCATTAGTTAAGTAACGTAAGTTAAAACTTTTAAAAGAAATAGCCAATAGGTTATGAGGACGAGATATGGTTTTCTTTCTTCCACAATTATCGCTTTTTGGATATTATTTACTATGCTAAGTTAAATTTATTTTTTGAATATTCAAACTTATTAAACTAGAGCTTTTACGCATGTAAAGGTGACTGCGAATACTTCTATTTTTGTTACTCTATTATTCACCTTCACCGTTGATGTACACCCTCGCGGTCCTTATACTTGGGAAACGTCAAATATGCCTCAGATTGACTGGCATCCTATTACCAAATCAACAGCTGTTCAAAAGTTAGGGATATCGCGGTTTTACAACTTTTGGAATATTTTAGAAAGAAAATTTTTCTTTTGACATAACAAATTAGAAAAAATAAAGCTCTTGGTACAATTCTTTTTTAACTTTGCCAGCCAAGAATGTGTTTTGATTTTTGAACATTAGCAAAAATGCGGATATCTTAAATTTTATCATCGGCCGAAAAATCTTTCAGATAATTTCTAAAAGAAGTCTTGTTTTATCTTTACGATTGTCTCTAGCTGCCAATTAAGCACTCGGACTGATTGAGACCCCTAACGTTTGGTTGATATGGTCATTTTCTTTAAATTTTAGTCAAAGTGTTGGATCCCGTTTTAATAACCGCCAATTTGAAACAGGAACTTTTGCTGAGGAGTCAGACACTATAGACCTTCAACTTTATTCGCAATAGAAAAAAGATATCCAATGTATAATTGCAACGGAAGCCTGAAGGTACTTGCGCGATTGGTGTTTTAAAGCCACTGGAGCTTCTGCATTTATTTATTATTAACGGTATGAAAACATTTTTGCAATGTCAATTAAGGATTTAAACAACTTTTAAGAGGAGTTTCGTTAACCCGATATCCCTAACTTTTGCAGTTTATAACGACCATGAGGGCGCACTTCAACGGAAAAGGTGTATACTTACAAGATCTATGTTTAAATCAAATAAGTACACAAAATGTTCAACACAAATGTTGTTTGTCTTCAACATTGTATGCGAAGAAATAAATAAAGCATGCTCCCCGGCATGCTCATTTCTTAGTCGCATATAGCGGAAAATTTAAATTTACCCACACTGAAATAAGATAAATTTGCTCTCGAGTTGACGTTTCCATTTGTTACAAATGGCTTACTTTAAATACAATCTGTTTGGTTTTCTTTTTAAAATAAGGCAAAAGGGTCACATACTCAGAAACTTGTTGGTATTCTCAACCATCCGAATGAATAAACCATCGGTGATACACTTACATTTGCTATTGATAAATTCTTATTTCTTCTCGAAACGAACCAATAAATAAGGTTAAGTCCAAACCCGACCAACCAGCATTGTAATGCGTACATCCATTGTTTATTTCATATTAACACAAGGAGCTTGTCTCCGCTTTTATGGAAACTTGTTAGTGCAAAAACTTAGTTTATGGAAGGAAAGATTTGCCACCTTTTACCGTTTCATGGCGACAACCGGTCCTCTACTTTTTATGTAATTTAAAACAAATTACATAAAATTAAACTGCTTCGATAAAAGCCTCTGTAAATCTTAAGAATTCAGTATTCAGTACAGAGCCGCTCCACATAATTATTTTTAAATTAAAGCAATTTGATATTGAGGACATTAAATTTTAATTTAAACTGTTTTTGCAACCCGAAAAGGATTGCAATTCACTTATTGTTTAAAGAAAATATTTTTATGAATGTTGAGATGGATCATTATAATTAAAACAAATACCTAAACTAAAGATCTCTTAATCATTGTCCTCAAGGAAATGAAGTGACAATAACTAAGATTTACAATATTTTTGAACGCCTAACATTAATTATTAATTTGCTGTCAAATCATTTAGCCTTATTCTTTCTGTTATTGAGATGATTTCAAATTTCAAGAATTGCAAATGAGTTTGAATAAATAAGGTCATCGACATTTATTTTATTCTCCTTAATTGGACCGGCGCTATATTTCGCATATGAAACATAGGTAGGTTAATTCATGCGTCATTTATGCTCCATGCTCATTGTGTTAACGGCAAGTTTGGTCCCTCCAGCAGGTGGTTAGTAATTATTGACAATTAATAAAAATCATGCCAAAGGTATATAATAACTTAAACTATCCCTACATAATAACTTAAACTATCCCCAGTATCCCTACATAACCGAAAGGTAAGGGTTTTAACTCAACGTCATCTAATTTACAGTTTTATAGATTTCTTTTTACTCTAACTCTAAACTACCAGTTCCGTTCAGATCTAGGTTTGCGGTGTATAATAATTGATACTTTGCAAGGCTGATATCATATCATGATAAAAACATTATTCACTTGTATTGAAGATATGTGATCTTTTACGAAACCATAATATGAACTAAGTACCCACGATAAAAACGCAGTAACAATTATGGAAGCAATAGAAGGTCATGCTTATGAATATTTATTGCTGCTAATAATTCATAATTAGTAGGTACGGTTTGCCAATCAATGAGAAGTATATATATATCAAATTATAGCAAAATCTGCAAGTTAAAAATGTTGGACTTCAATATAAATTTATACTTAATAAAAAGATGTTGTGATAAATTGCCAACACATTATAAAAGATAAACAAAAATATGCTATTAAGTCTAACATAGACAACAGGGATAGATAACTGTACTGTTATGAATTTTTTCGCACATCGTTTATTAAAGACATTCTTTAACACACTCCAAATCGTTGATTAATGACTCCTATTAATGCATGGATACCATGTATATGGTATCGCTTTTCTATGTTTAAAATTACTATCTATGTTTCTACATTACAAATGTTAAAGTAGCTTTTATTACGGTTCAAGCAACAAAAACCAAAAGAAATTAAATATTTACCGTTGGAAAGAATGAGAAGCAGATTTTACCACATTTTAAGAAAGTAACATTCATTTTCTACTTAAAATTAATAAAAGTTGGATAACAGTCCTTCTTCTTCTTCTTCTTCAACTTTAATAAATTTGAATGACCGACGCATTGTTTCTGTTAGTTGATGAAATAACTGTTTTATTTTATAATTTATTAAATAATGATCTACGATGTGCGAAAAAGCATTGTAACCAGTTCGTATGTTAAATGGCTCTTATTAACAAGCTCGTTTATTAATCGTCTTTATTAACACACTTACTGGTTAAATAACTATTAATTATCCAATAATTAAAAGTTTATTATAATCGTCTGAACTAAGCAAAAAATAAATCGAAATTTATTTTTCTGGGTTATTATGTGAAGCTAATAAGCTACTTGAATTTTGATAAGACTCGTACACAGCAGCTTAAAAGGAATAAATCAAGCCTAACAAATAAGCATATGTCAAAAAGCCCAAACAGGCGATGTCTCCCTAATCTAGCTTACCTCAGAATTACCCTTGAAATTACCCTAATAATCTCACAGCAATCGGAGTCCCCAGTCTCCGGTTATCATGATCAAGTGTGACACGATGATATTAATTCGCATTGTACAAAATCACTAACCAAGCCTTCGTTAAGAAGGGGAGGACCAGTCAGATAACATCTCTATAACTACCAAATTGATTTTACAAATGCTTTGATTAACGCTATTAATGGCATTTTTTTACATTAAGTGGCAATAAATTTTGTTTTTGATGAAGGGTTGGTTGTACGGGTTATAAGATTAAAGCGGAACCTTTTGTTCTTTTGGGAAATATGTGATGACGGTGCCAGATGATTTTTGGTTATCATTTTCAATCTTTGGTCATTATAAGCCTTTGACTGAAAAAATGTTGATGACAATTATCGAAAAGATCCTACTTTAAAATGTAATAAAATCTATTATCTATTTATGAGAGGAATATTCTTTAAACTTTTATGCTTCAAATACTTGATTTCATAAGTCTGAATTCAGCCTCTAAATAGGACAATAAGTTTATGATGAACGTCATAAAAATTTCTATTTATTGAAAAACAAAAAAGAATATTGTGTAGGGCTCGTTGACTCTCTTTCGTAATTTCTCCGGGTTTTAATGCAGTAAACGTACTTATAAATACTAATCAGATAAGGATATCGGTGGACGTTGGATGGACAGACCACCTGCCACTGCAACCATTATCTCTACAACTCATGGACTTCTTCTGCAGTCCATGGTTCCGCTGACCATCATGCTGGTTCCGTTCTTATTTCAGATCAACGTAATCATCCGTAAAGATTTTGCTTTTTTTGCCAATTTGAACGTTTTTATTGAATGAGTATCCAAATTTCTTCAATTTCTTGTAACAGCTGCGCTGCGTTGGACTTTTTATCACAACTATTTTTATTGAGATAATAAGTTCAGCAAATGTTTCTCTTTAAAAATTAAAACGGTACTGTTACCATATTGTTGGAAAATTTTTATAGAAGCATGATTGATCGATGATAGTAATTTAAGATATTAAATTGATAATAGCAAACGACCATTCTTCATTAAATCAACATTAAGCATCTATAGTTTTGCCATTCTTCGAAATATTCTATTGTCGTCAATCTTCAAATCCAAAATAACCATATTAGGTACATATTGAAAATACGACTTTTGTTCGATTTTCAGAAAATATGTGAGTGTTCAATAACTGAAACTGTGAGTGTATGTTTTTGTAAAAATAATCAACATGTTAATTGTTTGTAAGGTAGGCGGTAATGCAAGGCGGTTGGAAATAATTAAATATGCAATCTCATCGCTAACTTTGTATTTGTATGAAACATACATACAGTTCGAACCATAACGACTCATAGAGTTGAGGGTAACACTGGTAATTTATTACACCGTTTTATAGCGACTTTGACGTCTCAATCAAGAACTCTCTTGTTCGTGTTTGCTTTCATAGCACCCGTGAGAAATTAATTATGTCTGATTGAGATTTATCTGCGTACAATCACGATTTATTTTTTTGAGACACAATAAGCATTACCGCCCATTTTACCAGCATTAACCAACAGATAAGAATATTAAGCCAGAACAATATTCCAAAATGAACAGGCACTAACTCAATAAAGGGGTAAAGTGATTTATGCTTTTTTCTTTTGCTGTTAAGTACATCGGTACGTTGTTTAAGGTTGCATAAAGAAAATCATGCAACAAACTATATATTTTAGAATCACATACCAATTTAATAGGCAATTTTTATTTTTATTTCTCGTAAACAAAACTGAATATTGTTAATGAAATATGGATGTTTGCTATTTTACCAGACATATTTAATGAGGACAATAAATCAAAAACATCACATAAAAAACAATTTCGCATAAATTAATAGCCTTTATCTTTGATTTTAAGCCCATTATATAACTAGCTGAGTCAAGGCCGGTAGATCCGACTCTTGAGTTCATTTCTTACGTACAAATTAATTTTTTTGTTAGAATTATAGCGTTTTTTGAGTAGGTCCAAAACATAAAAACCTACTAGGTCCGAAACATAAGAACAACCTTTTATGTTTTTAAAAACATGTCCAACATTTACCTTGCATTTACCTTAACATAGGTTTTTAATAATAAAAATGCTATTGACCTTTTAAACCATATAACCTTGACATGACCTTGAACTCTTGTCTGTTGGTTATCCATCCTCTAAGTTTGAGACCTTTAACTATTGTGGTGCATGGGATAATTGAAATCAAACTATAAATCGTTTCCTGAAGATGGCCCACTAAGTCAGAAACATAAGAACAACCTTTTGTGTTTTCAAAAACATGTCCAAAATGTACCTTGTATTTAACGTGACATAGTTTTTTAATAATAAGAATGCTATTGACCTTTAAAAAAATATGACCTTGACATGACCTTGAACCCCTGTCATTTGTGTATCCATCCTCCAAGTTTGAGACCTCTAACTATTGTGGCGTATGAGATAATTGAAGTCAAACTATAAATCGTTTCCTGAAGATGGCTCATTAAGTCCGAAACACAAGAACAACTTCTTGTGTTTTCAAAAATATGTCCAACATTTACCTTTCATTTACCTTAACATAGGTTTTCAATAATAAAAATGCTATTGACCTTTCAATCAATATGACCTTGACATGACCTTGTACTCTTGTCTTTTGGTTATCCATCCTCCAAGTTTGAGACCTCTAACTATTAAGGTGTATGAGATAATTGAAGTCAAACTATAAATCGTTTCCTGAAGATGGCTTACCAAGTCCGAAACACAAGAGCAACTTCTTGTGTTTTTAAAAATATGTCCAACATTTACCTTACATTTTCCTCAACATAGCTTTTTAATAATAAAAATGCTATTGACCTTTCAATCAATATGACCTTTACATGACCTTGAACTCTTATCTTTTGGTTATCCATCCTCCAAGTTTGAGACCTTTAACTATTATGGTGTATGAGATAATTAAAGTCAAACTATAAATAATTCCCTGAAGATGGCTTACTAAGTCCGAAACACAAGAACAAGCTTTTGTGTTTTCAAAAACATGTCCAACATTTACCTTGCATTTACCTTAACATACACTTTTAATAATAAAAATGCTATTGACCTTCAAAAAGATATGACCTTGACATGACCTTGAACCCCTGTCTCTTGTGTATCCATCCTCCAAGTTTGAGTCCTCTAACTATTGTAGTATTGGAGCTATGTCAATGCAAACATTGACATTTGAAAACGTCATAGCTCTTTTCCTAGACATAGAATTTTTTTTAAAAATTTTTAACACAAAGGGCCCTCCGAAAGAATATGTTTAAGCAAAAAAAAATCACAATATTTTGGGCTAGATTTTTTTTTGCATGCAATATCTACTAACCTTGACCAGTGGTCAGTATGACCTTGTGGTCATCTTGACCACAAGACTTTGGTATTTACTTATGCCAAGTTTGAACCTTCTACCTAGTACCATAATTGAGTAAATTACGGTTAAAGAAATTTTTTGCTCCGTACATCCATCCATCCATCCATCCATCCATCCATCCATCCTAACATACACCAAAGTGATATTTTTTAATAACAACCCAGTGGATGGTCCGATCGATATGATTCTAGTATCAAAAGATCGGTAATTTTTTGTAGCATCTTTCCAACACCCTTAACATTTACGTATCTTGCTTCGTTTAGGCACAGTTTCAAAAAAACATCGATTTTCAGAAATTGCAATTACAATAGTACATTTTCTTTAGAGAAATGAACTAAAAACTGTGACTAAATGACCCGTATGACCCGCCCTTTCTGGGTGCATATCACATTTCTCCAGCATCCTGGTCCCGGCGATTAGGTATTAATCTTGTGGTGAAAGAGGATGCTGCAACAGCGGCTTGAGTGTTGCTTCGGCGGGGAAAGGTTAGATAAAGGTATCATATGTTTCTGGTTAGACTGCGGTTAGATTTGTTATTCGGAAATGGGAAATAGCATGCTTTACGACCTAATTTTATGAGGCGCTTGCATGCTTAGGTATGGTATAGGTACAACTCGAAATTATTTTTAGTCGTAAAATCGAAAGGCGCCAGAAATAACCTTTAATAGTCCAAAATGAAATGGTGTAATTTGGTAAGCATTTAAGTTTAGGTTACATTTTTTAAAGAGTATTAAAAAAATTACCTACGGTATCTAGCCAACATTTTTAATATGACAATAAACTTTTTTATTTTCCCCACCTTGTTGATATTAATGTTTCTAACGACCGCGCGCGCGACGTATTGAGAATTGAGAAGTACTTTGAAAGTTTAAAGTTGACCAATCCATGGCAAGAGTTTCTTTTTTCTTCAGGACACATTTATTACTACAAAATTAAAAATATCAAAATTAGTAAAGGTTGTGGAGTTTAATTTGAAAAAATGATCCCTCCCAATCCTGCCAACAGCCACAGCCAATTATAGGACCAGAGCCATCATTCGAGATAAAAGTACTGTTAAAAGCTGTAGGGATGAGGACTAAAAAGAAACAGACAGAACATAAGACTAAAAAAATAAGAAAAAAAGGACAATTTTCTACTTAGCCAGGATTAACTAAGGAACGTAGGGTTGTTAACTGGGCATGTACTAGTAAGGCAGCACCTGCACACCATGCGAGTACAGGATGACGATAACCTGGACATCAGACTATGCAGAAAAGACGTCGAGACAATATAGCATATAAAACGTCGGTGCACTAGCTCAAAGATTACAAGAAATTTTTGGGGAATCTGTGAAATCTTAAGGAAATTAGTCGCAAACCAATCAAGGACCTTGAGCGCCTGGTAAAGGATACAGGTAATGGTGACTCAAACATGCGGATAGTTCAATAATCCTAATGCTTCCAGTGCTAGCGAAGCTGCTGCAGACGAAACCAAGGAAAAAAAATCTTATTTTATAGTATCATTTTGAAACTATGATCCGCAAAATCAAAACATACAGAATGTGGAATTGGTTAAAGAACCACTGTCGGTCTGTCGATGTTATGATAGTAATATTTCTATTTTCATCGTAATTCTTTTGTGCAGCAGTGCAATTATTATTGTACAAAAAAAGCTACCAGAATCACCGACCCAACGAACCAAACCAGCTTTAGTCAGAAAAAAAAAAACAATAAAATATGAGTTGTAATAACATGAACAAATGGGTATAAATGACCAAATTATGCTTAGTTTTGCAGTAAAAAACCCATTTTAGCCTAAAAAGACTGAAACGATCCTGGGAATATTATCGTATAGATTTCAATTGCACGCCCTCGCGCCATTCTGAAATAAAGGAAACGTACTAAATGAAAGAAGGAAGTCTGTAAGGGCGCAGTGAATCGTAATGTGACGGGCGTACATTGAATGAGATCCACTTGTAGCGGGTATTTTTGATCCGTTTTATAATATGACCGGTGGCCTTTAGGGCACGTGTGCTACACGCGCTTTATGTAAACCCATTCATTAGTGCAACCACACCAAAAATCTCGACTGGGCCGTGGAGCCTATGCTAAAAAGCAGCAAGGGTCGTGTTTTGTGTCTACGAGCCGTTTGGACTTTTCACATAATCGAGATCGTAATTTAATCTCCGTTAAATCCGACAGGAAAAACGTGAATCAAGGACGTAAAAGAAGCAAGAATATGAGACATCTATGATTGATTACATTTTTATCAAATCCTAGGACTTACAAGACAAAATTATTTTTTTAACTATATAAGATAATTACTTTTCCATTATTTCTTAAATAAACGGGTTCCGAAATGCTTGGTTAGATTAGAATTTGTCCCGAAATTGACTGTTTTGACTCAAGTAATGTTCTTTTTTGAATGATCATGTACAATATTTATATACTAATAAGGCATCTGTTTTAGGACCAGAGATAAAACCATGAGAAAAATAACCCCAGCAAACCAAGGTCACAATCCAGTTTTATTATGAAATACCTACAACAAATCGCCAAAATTACAAAGGTTGATATTCAATTTAAAGCATTAGGAGTCAATTTATGTATTTCATAAAAACCGTCTTCAAAAATTGATGTTTGGGCAGTCTTCTACATACTTACCATTTATTAGTTTCTGGTGATACATCACTTTTTCATAATGGAATAGGCAGTTCATTCCATTTATATAACGTATCATTTAAAACGTTTGACGCACACAGTAGTGCTCCCATTTTTACGACTGCAATACTCCAAAAGGGAAATAACATATAGTAAACACGGACACAACCAGCCTGGCACCACCACTAGAGTCTAGCCACACTCCATCAGTGGCAGTGAGATTCGAACTCACAACGACAGGAAGCCTTCAATACATCGCCCTGCGACTATACCGTACGGCCACCGCCGCGCGTATCATTGCAACGTCCATAATACGTTTTAAGACGATCAAAAGTACTCCAAATCTGTCTTGGCTGATCCAAATCTGAACCTCTAACCTTAGGACCCATAAATAATGTACACATACGGCATGAGCATTAATTCATGGAACGTAGGTACCAACAAATTAACCTTATGCTTTTTTAAAATTCACCGCCAATAACTCTCGTTTTATTTATTGAGATCAAAAATTACGTCCCAATATGAAACATTAATACCACCAGAGAACCTATGTGTGGCCCCCAAGGTGTGTAAAAGTAAATGAGTACCGCAGCTCCACGCTCTAAAATACGATAA
This sequence comes from Cartodere bifasciata, assembly GCA_963920755.1. Classification (NCBI taxonomy): domain Eukaryota; kingdom Metazoa; phylum Arthropoda; class Insecta; order Coleoptera; family Latridiidae; genus Cartodere; species Cartodere bifasciata. Next base: position 15,785,869 of record OY987194.1, on the reverse strand, counting down.
TGGTACCATGGCAGGGTTCAATCCTCTTGTTCAATCTAAATGTTAAATTTACATAATAAATCTGGCACATGTAGGTTCCGCACAGAGAGGCCGGGCCGCACTATAGACTGTGTGTTGTCAAGTAATTACCATTCAGGCCCGATAAAACAGTCGGGGGGTGCTTTGCAGGGTCGGTGCCGGGTGCTTGGTACACGGGACCATGCCGGGCCCCTTGGGAGGCTCGGCCACATTTCGAAGGCTAAATTAATTGTTATTTATATGTTTAATTTTTGGCCTGTTATTTAAAACCATAATTTATAGTATTTCATGTTAGATTCGTGTGTACCTATACACATAACTGTTAAATGTAATCGATAAAAGGAATTTATTACCATAGTTTATAAACCATTTTTATTTTCTTAATGTTAAATATTGTCTTTAAAGTGGGAAACACGTGTTTTAGTCTATTCGTTACTTGCGCAAAATAACTTAAAGTATCAAAAACAAAAGACATGTGCGGGAATACATAATAACTATGGCAGTACTTCTGAGGTCCGAGAACAAAACATCTATAAGAAAAACCACCTCATGGCTTTTGACATGTCCTGCACCAAAATTAATATCCTTCACTCATATAGCAGAGAACGCATTGTCATAGTAGCAAAAGTTATGGGCGGTTTATAAATGACTTTGTATTGTTTATTTAGTATCTTTCGTTTTAAAAGATAAATGCGTGCAAAATCTACCAACGTGTTCATAAAACGAATTTTAACTGTATTTGTTGTATTGTTTACTTGAACTCTTTTATCTTATAATTTTAACAATTGTTAGGTGTATTTTAACCTTAAAAACTAACGAAATATACATTATTTTATTAAAATAAGTGAAGAATAATCATTGGATTTGGTTAATGTTGTGTTTTTTTAACTTCCAGATATAAGGTAATAATAAGAGTTTTTATAAACATGTAACATTTGCTCAGAGGTAAACATTAAACAGTAAACGTGAAACAATAATAATATATACAAAGTGATCTATAAACCCTCTATTAGTAAGTACATACCTACTTCCTAAAATTAATCGTTTTTATAAGATCGCATTTCCATGCGTATATAGTGGTATAAAAAAGACATAGGCATATTGTGTTAGGTTTAAATCTAAATATGGCCAAAAATGTGACTATGATCACGACAGTGAGCAAATTTGGATAATGATATAATATTAAATTTCTCTTTATTTACTGTCATTTAAAGCCATTGTCCAGTTTGGGCAATTTTCCAAAAAATAACTAAGAACAAGGTTATTGCTGAACATGTGTTTGTTAAAGTTTCTTGTGAAGTTTTTTTTAAGTGAATCTAATTTGTCCACGGGTCAGTAAATGGTGTCATCAATCAATCAAATTCTGATCTTCATGCACATATCCTAATGTTTAACCAAGAGCACATGTTTCAAACATATGGAATCCATATGATACTGTTCCCATGCTTATTGCTTTATGTGGATCGAATTTAATATTACCGAAAAATTAGTCCCATAAAATTCTTTGAATTAAATTATAATTATTTTACTGCTATTTTTTTAATACCACTTACAATTTAAGCATAATTCATACTTTTGTCGTAGTAAAGATTACTAAAGAAGCTTTTTTTAACTCAAAACGTTTTCTTTCACAACAATTGAACACTAAACAATATAAAAACCAGTCTGAAAAATACCGCTTGTCAGAGTATAAAAAACCTAACCCCCAAATTATCTGTCAGCGTGTCGTTCAAATCTTGGAGTCTTGGCTTTACCAAAAATCAGCATCATCATCGTTTCATAGCTGAAGTCTTGAAGATGAATGATTGCAGTTGCTACTGCGTTTTTTAAGCATGATTAAGTGTTTCTAAATTGTATAAGAGAGTCTTAGATAACACCGCATTCCAAACGTAACCATATTCATGTTACATTATGACAGTTGGTCATTATTTGTACCTTTCGAGATTTTTTATCGTATTACAATATTTTCATCATCATATTTTTAAGTTTACAATATTCATCATGATTTATTATGCTACCGCATTTTGTTTTTCTAAAACAAAAGTAAAAGATTTGTCAAAGTAAAGCTGATTTTGATCAATGGAAATAAAAATAGTTTTTGGCCTGCGTTCAAACAGGATGTTTAAATAATTAATTAATTGTTGGAATTCAAACACTACAGAACAATTAGTTTTAAAACCTAATGTTACAATTAATTAATCAATTAATGTTTCCGAATCATTTAGTGCGTGTGAGATAAAAATGTTTTGTCAGTATTAGTAGTACAGTCAATCCGTATTTGTACATCAACAAAATTTGGGGTACTACCGACTTTTTTAAATAATGTAACTGGATGTCCAAAGAGTAAAACCCCAAAGTGGCGTATCTCTACCCGTTTGGGAAACGGAGTTGTGGCTTTCAAAAGGGCTCCCTTAAATTCGTAATATCTAGGATCACGGTGAAACTACACAACATTTTTCAAATAGATATGAAATAAGGTTTTAAAATGACTTTTGTAAAAAAAATATCTCTGAAAAAAATCCTTCGCCCCCTAAATAACCCCCAAAGAGTAATAAAATGACTAATCACGTTGGATTTACACCCAATTTTGGGAAATAGATGCAAATTAAGGTGCTGAAAAATATTTCTTCATAACTTGTTCCTTTTAAGAGCTCCCCTCGTTTATCGGGTGAAGGAATTTTTTTTTGTAACAAAATATTAAAAAAAAGTTGTTCGGCACTTTATTTTGGATTTATTTGTAAATTTGATGGTAATCCAACGTGATTGGACCTCTTTAAGGGTTACTTATGGGGTAAAGACATTTTTTTAAAGAAATTTTTCTTACGAAAATCAGTTTAAAACCTTATTTGACATCTAGGTATAAAATTTGGCGCAGTTTGACCGGGATCTTACAAAATGAATTGAAGGGGGTCCTTTTGGGGCCCATAACCCCGTTTCCAAGCCAATTAGAGATACGCCAATTTGAGACTTTACATTTTGAACTTTCAGTTATAACATTTTATAATGGCGGCCCTACCCTAAATTTTGTCGATGTCTCCCAATTATTTAGAACAGATTGACTGTACTATTGGAGCTAATATTGCGGTAAACACTGTGAACCGTGAGCGACGCCTAAAATATATTTATAAAAAGCTGCGGGGGTTTGTTTTAAGTTATAATAAACTGTTGGATACTTTTTGGTTCTTTATGTAAGTATGTGCAGCGCTCAAAATTTAGATAGAGGCAAATCTAAACTTGAAATGCTCTCAACTATCACTAATTCAGTGCAAACACTACAATAATGTAAAAGAAACAATACGGGGGCAAGAGCAGAATTAAAAATTTTAGTTACACAAATATTTTTTTTCACATAAAACAATATTAATTTCAAGTTATGTAATCGAAAGTATAGATCCGTTATATCTTCTATAAAGTTATAAAGACATATACATATATATGTCTATACAAGAGGTATATTCACAAATGTTATTTTATTAACCGTGTCACTAAATAAACAGTCCTATTATTTTATTCAATACAAATTCAATAAGATTATTTCCCAAAGAAAAAATGTTTCAGACAAACATCTTAGATTAGAGGAAGTGGATAATTCAAGAAATCTAACATCTAAGAAATTCTCCCAGACATAAGTATATTTAATAAAGGTATTATAATAAATTACAGACAGGTAAAAATATAAGTCATGCAATATTGTTAAAAAGTGGCTGAGCTTTTCAATTCTCTGAATGTCATCACAGGTGAGCTGACGTGGATAGCTGGCGCCTGATTGATTCGCCCAGAATGACAATGCAGGATGGAGGATCGTGTATGGTCGGCAATGACCATCATCAAACCCAAAAGTCTGTTAAGAGCTCAAAAGACTCCAAATGTGATGTTTATATAGAATTACGGCACATCATTAATCATTTGCTGCTTTAACGTCAACAACTAATCAACTTAAGCATGATTGTATTATTGGATTCATATCTCAAGATTATTAAGATTCCTCAATTCGCTACCAATTGAGCTCAAGAAGTCGTGACTTTGGTCAAAGAAACAAGGGAGTATTCAACAAAATACCAAGTGGAAAGGTATTATACTATTTAAATTTTTTTGATTGCGGCATAACAAATAAATATTGTCACCAAAATCATTTAGGGCCGGTTGTACAAACCAAGTTTAAACTTCGGTTTAGCTAAACTGATTTATAATCATAGAGAGAACAATCTTAGACACTGTCTATGTTGTAGTTGACAAAGTCTGTTTGTGATAAAATGCCAGTTTAGCTAAACCGAAGTTTAAACTTGGTTTGTACAACCGGCCCTTAATAATATAAATACTGTCAACAGAAATAATTAAACGAATACGGAACTAAGTAATATTTAATATAAAGATCCGTAATTTTTGAAATATTGCCAAGTCACGACGAGACGTAAAATGCGTCTAGATATAATAAAAAAACTTTGCTTCTTGTTTGAACAAATAGAATTAAATTCGTCCTTCACATAATTAGAGAGTAAATTTGGGACCGCCTTAGTTCCGAGCGGTGCCGCGGATAATGATAGGGACCTGCTTCTAACCGCTTTCCAAATCCTTCCTTGCTTTAATTCCACCAACTCATAATTCTGAGATGAATTATTTTACCGAGAAATGCTTACTACTGGTCTTGTTTTAAAATAACTATATCTTAAAAAAAATAACGAAAGAGAAGTTAAAAAAAAGATTTATCAATAAAAGTCCTAATTTTAAAATTACCACAAGTAATTTTTTTACTTGCTGAAGGTAATTCATTAAAAAATAATGTAAAAAAGATTTTTAATATCATTGTAGAATAGAATAATAAAGTTCCAAATTTTATTTTTTTGAAGCATACTAAGTCAACGACACATTAGTAAGTATTGATTTATTATTAATTTAAGAATGTGCATATTTATTTTGCATAATCAACTGCAAAACCTCCTGAAGGTACCGGAGATTTTTTCCAATCTTGAAAGTTAATGGCTGAAGCATTTATGCTTTTAAGGTAATTATTGTTATTAATACGATTTCTTCTTATTATCTTTTCCCAATTACTAAAAGAAGTATAAATTACTTTCAAAGTAATGTATCAATAATTTTATTGCCATAAACATGGCTATTACATTAACTACATGCTACTTAAACCATTAGGAAAAACACCATCAGTAAAAGAAAAGTTTTTATTGGTGTAGGCTTATTATTTATAGTTTCTTATTTAGATTAATCTCTATGTATAAATCAATTTCAGTTACAGTACAGTATGTAATTACCTATACGACCTTATAGGTATGCAATTATTTATGTTAAAAGTACCTTGTAATCTCTTTTGCGCTGTTGGTCTAGACTACTAAGTAGTTTCTAATGACTGTTTTTTTGACTTTTAAACTTTTTTGAAAACAAAAATGGGTTCTAACAAGCAATATGTAAGCAAACAGACTATGGAATTTTCTTGTTTAAAATGATACCTAACGTATTCTATTCAATGAGGTACCGCCGGGCCGATCCACCAGCACATAATAATATTTTTTGTTTGATAACTTTTTCTTTAGATTCAACTTCCATTTCGGCGTTTCCTGTTTTATTACTTTGTAAGTTATTTTTCGCTAGATTAGTAAAGCTATATTTTATTACACCTTTTTTAACAAAACACAATAAAACGGATAGAACCAATAATAAACACATTACCATTTTCCAACCAAATGCATCTCAAAAAGACCACGGAAGCATTTGGGCCAATGATATACCCATTAGTGGAACATGGTACATCGAAAATACACGTGCAACTGTTTATAAACCAAATACGCCAACTCTAATGCACATCGTCTTTCTTTCGGTGATTATCTGCGTATCTAAACGATTACATTCATATGGAAAGCGGATGCGATCAAGGTGCGTTGAATGAGCATTTAAAACGTCAAGGGTGGCCCCGACAAGGCAGACATTAGCGTTGGACTAATGGATGTCACGGTTGAAATTAAAAATATTTAGAAGAATCATCAGCAATGATTCTTTAGATGAAAAGTAAGAAATAAATTTAAAAGAATGCCACTTCCATCGTTCCACTGTTAATATATAAAATTACCAACAACAATAACAATTCAAAGTAGTTTTGCAATGTGACAAATATGAACATTCAATAATAGAAATAAGTTGTTAATAAGTAATGTTCTTTTTGAGACACCCATGGGTTATTTTTATTTACTGACACAGCATCTGCTTCAAGGCCAAAGGAAAAAATTAGGAAAATAGCTCCAGCATACTATGGTCACAATCTAATATTTTTAGAAGGTACAATAAATTGCCAAAATTACAGAGTATTTAGGTTGATATCCAATTTAATGCATAAGGAGTCAGTTTATATATTTTATAAAATCTTCACAATTGGTGTTTGGACAGTCCTCTACACTATATGTTTAACAGTTTCTGGATATTCACCACATTTACATAAAACTAGGTAGTGCATTTGTGCACTTATCCATAACATATCATTCCGTGACGATTAACAGTTCTCCACATTTTCTTAAGTGGACCAAAACTAAGACTACATATTTTCTTATCCGAATGCAACTCTATTGTTGCGTAAATCGCTAGTACTTAATTTAAAGCTAAATATTTGCGGGTCCATGAATAATACTTTGTGGAACTCCATGTGAACAATGTTTTAATTACCTCTAAGATTTGTTACCACAGCTGATTGTAAGTAAAGCAATGCAAAAATGGTATTTCACCTGTTATGTGTTTAGTAGTAAAAGATAAAAAGAGTTGAATATGTAGCAGTTGATCTTTTCTAACCTGTCCATATATGCACCTGTAGCATATAATTATTACATGTAACTCTTTTAAATAAAAATGAATGTCCATCACGCTTCCATCATTTTACTTATTTATTAAAGAAGCACAATAGAAAAACGACATCTACAAAACTAAGCACCTGATATAAAATTGATAAAATCTTTTCGACAAGCGAAGGGATTAATTCCATTGAAAAGGAAAGCACTACATCGTTAAGGGTACGTTTTGTAACTTTGTTAGGCATTTCTAAAGTATTATATTTATCAAAATCGCAGGTGCGTTTGTGATATGTGATGTTGAAAACGTTCACCCTCCAGAATATAATTTCATGGGGTGCGGACCATGTCACTGATGTGCTGGTGGATGATTTTAAAATTTTCTAATTATGTACGGTTCATAAAACGATGATCATTTAATGTTTAGCTTTAAAAATATTGATGATTATTATCTCTTGCATAAATTAATAATCATCATTCAGAAGACAAAAAATAACTCGTAATAAAATGAATTTAAAAGTATGCTACCGGATACAATCAGTTGCTAATAGAAGACTTAAATGGACAAGAAAGATATCGGGGATATTGCGTATTTAATCACATTTCATTATTTAGTTATGGTTGCATTGAAGATATCATCTCCGCAAGGTCCCTTGATAGACAACCGTTCACCAAGTTAAATGAGGATGTATATCCAATGAAAATATCTTAGTTAGAAAATCTAGAGTTTATTTTTAAACATAAGTGATGTTCACGACAAACTCCAAAACGGAATTTATTACCTTTGCAGGTACACCTTTTGGAAAAGGGTATAGCCGGGTTTACTACTAAAAAGTGCCCCCAAAGCTTTTCGCATGAAAAACATATTTTCTTAAGAGGCAGGCTAAAAAACATTGTTTCCTAAAATACTAGTCCTCCATCTCAACCACAAGGCAAATAATAGCAAAATTTTAATCTTAAACAAGATATTTTTTTATCACCCTATCTAAGTAGCAATTTTCTTTTTTTTTATGTATGGTAATAGACCACAACCATGAGTATTTGTAGCAATTTTTTTTTTTTTTTATTTACATTTTTTACATATTTTATTAAATTTTTAATGTTATTTTATTTTTTTATAGGCATTTGCCCAATAGTGACTACTTTCCTTATATTATTCTTAGTAAACCCTCAAGTAGAAGTTTATAAAAATTAAATAAAAAACAGCAAAAAAAAGGTACCTCATATCAAAATTTTGAAAAAATCAAACTTTTTTCCTGATTTTCTATCTTTATTTTTATATTATTAAGCTGATAATCTAAATATCATTGCCGCTACCAATCTGAGTACCCAAACCCACAATACATGAAGTTTAACAAACTTTACGTTTCATTATTTTACGAAGTAAAGTCTTCCAGGAGATCTCTAATAAATATATGAAACATAAGTTTTTTTAAAATTTATTTCTCAACCAAACGTTATATTATAATAATAAAAAAACTAAAGATATTTTTTCTTACTTAATGTAATAAAAAAAATTAATTAATTTCAAAAATACAAATGTGCAATAAAAAATAAAATACAGGCGTCCAATATTTCTTAAGGTCAACTTTTCATAATACATAATAGCTTCAGTTAAGTGGGGGCAAACCCTTAAGAAATTTAAAGAAGGGCTTCTTTTGTAACCTAGCCGTTTTGGTTTAGGTTCGGTAGAATCTAAGATTCATTAAGATCCTAAAGCCGAACAGCCAAGTTATAAAAGAAGTCCTTCCTTATATTTCTTAAAGGTTTTTATACATATGCAAGATAAAAATCCAAAACTAGTCGTCATCACTGTCCTCATTAATAATTATTTCTGTGTGTCAACAAATAACAATTTGGACAATATTTAAGCGGGAAGAATAATTTTGGACTTGAATCTTGCATTTGAGAGATAATATATTATTGCCGCAATGTGTGAACAACAACCAACAGTCCTACTTCCATTGGCACAATCACAGCAATAGCGGGTAATTCCAGTTATATCATCAAAGTTAGGAATATATTCAATGTAGCATTTATACATTTTTTTGTTAATATGTCGAGATTTGACTAAAATTTTTATAATATTGGGCCTCTCTTTAACGTATTCTAAGCCCAAATTATTACTCTCATCTAGAAGTTCTTCCAAATAAGATATTGATTGCGACAATTGATATGAACCAGTAAACAATATTTTTAAGTCCTTTTCTGATAGTTCTGGAAAGTCTAAAATATCTGAAGAAGTTAATTTATTAAAAGGAACTTTCCTTCTATCCCATCTTAATTCCTCCACTTCATTAGCTAGTGTGTTTCCGGTGTTTACATTATTTTTTATTTTTTCTATTATGATGTCAGAGTCCTCTTGGTAATAACTTATTGTCCAATTTTCTATCAAGCAAACGATATTTTTGCTTTATGACGCCATGGACAGATTCGATTAATAATAATAATAAATACGTTTATTTCAAAAATAACAACAAAATATACAAGGAAATAAACGAGAACAACAAATCATTAAGTGTCCTAGGGACACTGATCATGATAAAAAAAAAACAGCATTTTGTAAATTTAATACATATTAAGTAGATATGAAAAGAATTAATTTATATTCTATTATTACCCCTAAATTAACAAAGAAAACAAAAATGTGCACCAATTTAAACAAAGAAAAGATAATATTAAACTTTTAAGTGTTTTAAAAATTTCGGAAGTCAATGTAAGTATTAATGAGTACTGTTCCAGTATCAAGAATATATTTTTTGCAATTTTTATTAAATGTTTTTTTATTTAATCTTGTTTTTTTTATTTCATCAGGGAGAATGTTAAAGCAACGTGACATTAAAAAATAACTGCTGCGCTGCCCTATCATTTTGGACATTTTTGGTACAGGTAAGTCGCCATCATTTCTTAGATTATTACTTATTTGTTTTACATTTCCGTTTTTTATATCTGTGTATGCCTTGTTACACAAGGTTAAAAAATATAGTTGTCTCACATTCATTATTTTAGATTCATTATATAGTTCAATGGATGGGTATGTTGGTTTTTTATTTAATATAATTTTCAAAATTCTTTTTTGTGTAATATTTAAATCAGATACATATGTTTTAAGAACCCCACCCCAACCAATTATTCCATAACGTAACTGGGATTCGACTAGAGCATAGTAAATTATTTTTAGTTGTTTTAGATCCAACATGTACTTGTACTGTTTGAACATGTAAATGGTTGAGCGCAGTTTTTTTATTAATTCTTTAATGTGAACGTCCCAACGTAGATGCTGATCAATATTTATTCCAAGATATTTTATGCTTAGAGCGGGTTTAATTTTTATGAAATCCGAAGTATTTTTGTCAATTTCGATGTTTTGAAAAGGAGGTAAGCCCGTTTTATTAGAAGAAAATGGTACATAGTGTGTTTTTTCTAGATTAAGAGTTAATAGATGATTATTAAACCACTTTCTTATTTGGATAAAGTCTATTTCGGCATCATTCTTCAGAGCGCTCCAATTTGTACTGTCATAAAAGATAGCTGTGTCGTCAGCAAACCCTACTATTTTACCTTTTATTTTTTGTTCAAAAAGATTGTTTATGTAGAGGATAAACAAAAGCGGTCCTAAAACTGTCCCCTGTGGAATGCCAAAGTGGACAGTCATAGGATCGCTTATTGATTCCCCTACTCTGACATACTGTTGCCTATCCTGTAGATAGCTTTCAATTAGCTTAAGTGCCTCACTTCTTATTCCACAATTATTCAGTTTTTCTAGCAGCTTTTTATGGCATATAGTATCAAAAGCCTTTGCTAAGTCTAAAAATATACATAGCGAAGGCTTTCCTTTATCTACTGACCTATATATTTGCTCCATCAATTTTGAAATTGCATCATTTGTGGATTTATTATGTTGAAAGCCAAATTGATTTTCGGATATGATGTTGTTTTTTTTTATATATTTTTCAATTCTAGTTTTAAAAATTATTTCGAAAATTTTAGTGAAAGCAGTAATTAAAGATATTGGCCTATAGTTTAAAGGTTCGGATTTTTTACCTTTTTTAAAAATTGGTGTTATGATTGATGTCTTAAAAACTTTAGGGCAACATCCTGTTTCAAACATTTTGTTTATAAGAATTGATATAGGCCAACTTATATGCTCTGATATCTTTTTTAACGTTTCAGCTCGTATGCCATCAATTCCAACTGCCTTTTTATTTTTTAATTTATGAATTACCTGTTCCACTTCAACTTTATCGGTGGGACAAAGAAACATAGAATTTTTAATAATTTTTTTGTTACTTACATAATTCTTGTCGTTTTTTATTTTACTTGCTAAGTTACGACCCACGTTTGAAAACGCTTTATTAAATGTATTAGAAATTTGCTTATTTCCCGATATAATTTCATTATCATCAGTTATAAGTTCTTTGATCATTTGTTCTTTTTTGCCATTCTTTAATTCATTTATCGTTTTCCACATGCTTTTATTGGTGTCCGCAGATTGTTCGATTTTACGTTTATAAAAATCTGATTTACCCATCGAATTTTAGTAACCAGTCGGGACTCATTAGATTCTTCCGTAGTTAGTTGCGATCTCTTCCCTCTTAGCGCAGGCATAAGAACCTTAAATCCTAAATTGTCTAGAGTCGATTTAACGTCCCTAAATCCTCGATCCACAACAAAAATGTCATTTGGCTTAACCAACTTGGTAAAATAATTGTTTGACAGAAAAGCTTCCATTATTTGAGCATCATTTTTGGTCCCTTCAAACGGCCCAAGCATATCCACGACAAAGCCACTCGTAGTGCATACAGGGTGTTACCAAATAAGTAGGAAAAAATTCAGGGGGTAATTCCTGAACCCATTTTAAGAAAAAAAGTTCCTATAAACATATGCCCGATTTTGACTTTTTTTTTTCTTATAGCCCCCTAAGAGCCCCCACTATTAACCCGTTTTTTTTAATTTTACAAAGGGGAAAATATTCCTAGTAATTAGATAAATCAAATAGGTCCTATAAAATTTTTTGAAAAAATTATTCTTTTCGAAATTATAGCGAAAAAACTGATTTTTTAGGGGTTTTTGGGGGAGCTGTATCTCAAAAACGAAGGATTTTCGGACACATGTTCATATGAACTTTTTTTCTTAAAATGAGTTCAGGAAGTACCCCCTGAATTTTTTCCTACTTATTTGGTAACACCCTGTATAGTAAAGGGTTTGCATAAAGAAGTTTTTTTTTGTCCTGAATACGATTTTCTTTGATAGTCGTTATTCGTCGACTGGTGACGTAAATATGTGTCGTCAAAAATAAGAACTAATTCGTCCTTTAAATCATAGAGTTTTTTAGCTGTCTCAGATGTTTGACTTTCAATAAGTGATCTTCTATTAAAGACCGATGTTATGAAAATCCCCTGGTGATACTTTTTAGAACTTAGGCTAAAAAACTTTAAACAAATCATACAAGATGGCAGCACTTCTTACAAAAAAAATTAATCTTTTAATTTTGGGGTTATGTCGTTGTCAAAAAATGTCAAATTATGTAGGTCATATACAGGATCAAGCACAAAAATTGCTCTACCAACTCTAGTTAATTTTTTTAGTACCTACCTTCTTAAAAGTTACCCAAATTTACAAAGTGGTAGATTTTAGATCAATAAACATAATTTACTCAATATTTCTCAATAAAAGATAAAAACGCAAATAAAAAATCACTTGAATTAAATATTAATTTTATTGTGGTATCTTTGTAAGGTAATATACCTAATAATTGTTAATAATTCTATCAAACAACAACCTGTAAACAAATTTAATACATTAAAATTATTAGTGCTTCCATTTCTAATAATAATTAGTTAATCGTTATTTATATTTAAAAAAATGCAACATAAAAAAATTTGTAATCCGTCGGTGTGTAAAACTACAAAAAGTTTTCCCAAAATGTATAATAATTACTCCAGAGTCCAGGTATATCCGAGTTTAAGATTTGGTCATCCATTATATCAAAATTACCATTTTTAACGTCCAAACGGCTATACATTTCTAAAATCATAGAGACATTAAAATTAAATTGGTTTTAACAAAATGTTGGTACAAAGTATGTACAACATAGCATGGCAGTGTTGTTGTTGTATTCGAGGCTTCAAAGATACAATTATCCAATACATTAACTTAAAGAATAAGCAAAAAATTTAAATTTAAAAACGGAAATATATGTATTGTTTTTTAAATTTGCACGATTTGAATGCCAAAAGCAGGAAGTTTTAAGAAATTTTTCGAAGAAAATTAAGCATGAATGAAATTCGGCAAAATTATTTCACGAATTGAATGTTGTTTTAGGTATAAATCAAAGGCTAAAGCCAAGGCCGTATTCAGCATTAGAATTCGGGGGGGTTTGCTGGATGATATAGCCGCTGCATGGGGCCCCGGGGAGCGGCAGCTCCCTGCAAGTAGCGCCGCAGGCGAAAATTTTCAGGCTTCGCTCGGGGGGACCGTACTCAATTTGTCTTGGCTGCCGATGTTGTTGTCAACTTGTGATCGGGCTCTTTCGCTATACGCTTTGCGCAGATGCACGGTGCGCATCCACTACTGTAGACTAGTAGAGAGGAAGCAATGGCCGTCTGCGGTGTTTTGGTGCATTTCGGGTATTTGTCTTCAATCTTCATTTTACGTTAATAAGGTTCCTTAGTCCTTACAAACAAGTGAAATGGTGGAACGAGAAACGTTAATTGAAATGCGTGGAAAGAGAACGAATGAAGTAAAATCAAAATTGATCTGGGCTCGCCAGTTTAAAATCACCAACGTTTTCTGCTTGCAAACAATTAGGCATCATTTGTATTTGGTATTTACAAAATATCTTTAAAAAGTGGTTCTCTAGTGTAGTGTAATTATAGTCTAAAAATCAACGAGATTGTAGGGTGAAAGTGAAAGGTTACGTTAAGTTGTTTCCTTTGCTGTATTTTTTGGGAAAACTTTTACGAAAATGAGTTTGCATCTTCAGAAAGGGTAAAAAAATGCTTGTGAAATTTCTGTAAGTACCTGCCTGTGTAATTTTTTGTTTAATTCGTTTCTTTCTTTGATCATTGCTGAAGAGAAACACCTTCGGTTTTGGTTGTATTTAAAGTTAAAAGTAACTTACTTCTTAGGCCTTTCCCTACTTCTCTCATTCCAAAAATGTTGCAAGTTTTTACTCTTTGTACGTTTCTTTAGAGAATGGTACATTGACCGGGATTTTCGCTTTCCCATTTTATAAACCTAAAATATTAACATTTTAAATAAAGTTTTATATTTATTATACTTTTACTTACTTGTACGAAATAGGAGTAACTAACTTCATAAAAACCAATAATAACTCACAAAGATACTAAATTTAGGAGATTCGCTCAAAAAATTCCTTACGAATATGTTAAAACTGTTTATGTTTAACCTTGACGTTTATCCTTTCATTTTTTTTAAATATCGGTAATGCAGGGGTCGACAATTTTTGATTTTTTTAAATTTTTTGACATTTTTAAGCATTGCAAATTCGTTTCAAGGACTCAGGGTGTATTTGAATTATAAACATCTATCATGTGGTAAATAATTATTCTACGTAAAATGAAGAACAAGATGTCCTATTTTGGGTTCGTAAATCAATCTAAAAAGTGCTGAAAATAATGACTAAACAGGAGCTAAAAATGGCCAAAAAAAAAGTGTTTTTTAATTCACTAAATTTGGTATGTTAGTGCCTTTTGATACATATTTGAAACTACACACATTGTTTATTGACCTTTTCTCTTGCGTGTAAGTACCTTTTTTAAACATAAATGTTCCTTATATTCCCTGAGTCCTTGAAACAGAAAGTGCTGTTTTTCCAGAAATTACCACAGAAACAGACAAATTTGTTTTGTTTCTATGCTTACGACATCGGTCTTTAACAGCCTGGAGACCAAAATGTTGGGAAATAATATCTTTTTCAAAAAAATTTATTACTGAATGACATATATCTGAGACAGTCTGTTCTCTTTCAATTTCAAACACGGCACTTATTATTTTATTGCTGCTACCACTTCGCAATTTAAATAAAAAAATTATTAAAGCTTGCGTTATAGTTCTTTTTGACGAATTATTCATAGAAACAAGTTTTCCTCTTAATTTTATAAGTTGTTCCCAGTTAAGACCAGTGAAAGTCTGCAAACGTTCTTCAGAAATGTTAAAATCATCCATTTTTTTTAATAGAGGCAGATTAATATCCACTGCCATTTGATATAAAAATGTAGGAATATCTTTTAGGGACACACTTGATGATCGAGAATAGACCTCAAATAAAATAAATTCATCCTCATAAATTTTTTTTTTTTAAAAATGTTTTCTGCAACATCTATTGCCTTCTGGGATAAATATTCGTTTTTTAAAAAAACTTTGGATTCGCGCATTAAGAGGTACACTTACTAGATTTAAATTACCAGCCGGGCCACACAAAAAACAATATTTATGGGTAGAAACTACATGTTATGGCATTTCGACATACTCAGTCTGTTGTTGCGAATCCGAGTAGATTTTAATTTGAAATTCTGAACCACTTAAAGGCATGGTTACTTGTAACGATTCAGTTTCACTTAAAGAAGACTGGGATAACACTTCACTTAGATTCTCAACTCCTGCATCATTATCATCGTTGTCAGAGCTTTCGACTTCATTATCTGGTTCAGGTATTTTTTTTTTATCTCGTAAAAATTGTGTTCGACATTTTCCACACATTGAGTGTTTGCGTGTTTACCATATACCTTCCTTAAATCTTTAATTTCCAGTTCATTTTTTTATAACTTTTTTTTGACCACTAACCTGTAAAATTGTCTATAAAGTAAGTTTGTTAATTGTTTTTGTAAGTATAATTACCTTTTTAACAAGCAAATGACATATTAAACAGCGGATGTTTCTATTACTCAATTTAGTACTACTTGTTTCAGGTTGCGACATTGTATTTTAATATATTAGGCAAACAGAAAACAAAATGAAAGCGGTTGCAAGTAATAAAAACCGTTAACAAATTGGCACACTATTTGAAGTACTTATCCACTGGTCAAGGCACTTTATCTTTTCTCGCTCTCGCTTACTACTTTACTATTCTTTATCTCACTCTCTATCTCACTAGGGTTTACTGTATCTATGTAGTAACGCGAGCGCGCGAGCTGTATTTATAGGTTAGATGATTTCTGGAATTTTCTTTTTCGAGAAAAGATCTAGAAGTAAGTAGTAATTCTACAGTCGAGATTCTTCTGGAACGTGCCTTAAGATTGTTCATACCTGTTTTTCTAGGCAATCTAGGCGCTTTTGAATGTTTCTATCAGTGACAAATCGTCACACATTTGCCTAAT
Organism: Cartodere bifasciata; assembly: GCA_963920755.1. NCBI lineage: Eukaryota > Metazoa > Arthropoda > Insecta > Coleoptera > Latridiidae > Cartodere > Cartodere bifasciata. The sequence continues at coordinate 15,769,725 of OY987194.1, read as the reverse complement.
TTCAGTAATTTCTTTAAAAAATTAAAACTAAAGTATGTTAAACTCTGCCTACTATGGGTTTTGGTTTCTATAGGTTTTTCGCGGCATTGATTTTTAGTTTATTAGATTAACAATATAAAAATAAAGATAGAAAATCAGGAAAAAAGTTTGATTTTTTCAAAATTTTGATATGAGGTACCTTTTTTTTGCTGTTTTTTATTTAATTTTTATAAACATCTACTTGAGGGTTTACTAAGAATAATATAAGGAAAGTAGTCACTATTGGGCAAATGCCTATAAAAAAATAAAATAACATTAAAAATTTAATAAAATATGTAAAAAATTTAAAAACCCTTTATAAGCAACTGAGAAATCAATGAACTTTTTTTAAGTTAATAAAAAAGTATAAGAGATATTGCTTAAATTCAGCAGCAAAGGATTAATTTTACATATATGCTTCTAATTTTCAAAAGGGTTGTGTTGCAGGTGCCTTAACGTGAATATCAATAGATAATAACTATATGCTACTCTTACAAAGCAGCAGAGATGCATTGACGTATTTGCTGACTTGTATTGTTGTTGCCTTCAACACAAAGCGGGTCTGCTTCTGATATCAATAGAGAAGAAGTAGGCGAAGGTATAAAGGGTCTATTTCATGTTTTCTGTGTTCATTGAAGAAGCATCAAATGCAGCAGCAAAGAGAGGCAGAAGGATGATAGGTATTATACAGTTGAGCGGCAATGTTAAAACTCCGCAGCATGACTTATTACCATATGCTTCCTGATTCCCAATAATGATATCCCAGGGGATCGTTTTCAGAAGCGAGAAGGGCGTCTCTACTATCGCGAGCGCACATATATCGACCCTTATTTCCAATTAGAGCTGTACATGATCCTGCGGAATAATGATGGCATGTGTCATATTGCACTTGCACGCTCGTATTATTTGATGCGTATGAAGCAACCTCCAATGAAGCTAGCTTCTGCCTAGCTACCTATAACTTTGTTGATTTGCTGATGCTCCTGCTGGCATAAAACGTGCGGCTTCAGGATTTAACTCAGCTATGACACGTGAGCTTGTTTTGTCCTAATGAGAAATAAAAAGGAACAAAACAGTTGCGTAACTTTCTAATTTAAAAAGGATAATCATTTTACTTTATCGTGTTTCATGCTCCCGCCCACCATTAGCTTAAAAAAATTACAGGAACATCAGCATAATAATCACACACAACATAAAATTTAATTAAAACGTTTTGTTTTACCTAAAAGGGATAAGATGCAGGAGAGACTCGGGGTATTTTGCAAAGGACCCACGGTCTTGCTAATATTTTTAATATTTATAAAAGATTAATTTAGAAACTAATAGAAAAGAAACAATATTTCATCAACATTAAAAGTTAAGAAATGCATTGAGGAGTTTAATTTGAAATTAGATGAGTTTTTATAACATTACGTGGTATATTTAAGGGCATGTAAAGGGTAATAAATAAAGGCAATGTCAGTAAGTTTTATCACTTAAAAGCAATTTAAACACTGGCGCCTAAATTGTAATGAAAGCTAACAAAAAAGAAACGAAACCTATATTTCACTCCATGTTCGAATCCAATTTCTTTGAACAAATAAATAAAATTTATGGTGCGGTGTAAACGATTATGTATGCATTAAAATTATAATTCGTTCATAATATTTGTTTAGTTTGTTATTTATTAATAGCATAGATTACCATTTAAAAAGCAATCTACCACAGAACCTGGTGGGACCAGAGCATTTTTCTTTATGAGCCGGGGTGTAGGGATCAAAGTGGCCTCTTGTTGAGACCATAAAGTTTATAGTTCATGTAGTATGCTGTGGAAAGACAAACCGAAATATGGTTTTATGGGGATCTGGCACGCCTCCTACATAAATTATGTTATTTAAACAGTGCAAAAGGGTTATTGAGTTTTATATTGTGTGTTTTGCCAAATAGGTGGTCTAGTGATTTTTTGTTTTTCTTTTTGCATCAGAGATCAACTGAACCGTTTAAAAACTAAAGATTTGACTAAACCTTTAAGTAACAAAAAATAATTACCGACATTAGATTAGGTTACTCTTTGCAGACGTGTAAAGAGTATACAAGGAGTCCAAAATTGGCGCATAAACGCGATAGTACGTTTTTTGGGCAGGTCTGGGAATTCCTGGAAAATTGTTAAAAAAATCCGTTAAATTCGTTGAGGAAACTGCGAACAAAGTTGCATAAATTTGAAAACACACCAATCTAGGTAAATACATCTTAAAATCTCATCTATGAGTCTTGATCACTCTTGCATTCAATTTTATTGACATTGTTGTCAGCTTCATTTCATAAAAAATTTGTAAAATGAATTATAAAAATATAATTCGATCATTTAAAAGATAAACAAATGCTGTTATTTTCAAGGTATGAGCACTCGAAGTTTTTCACTTTGGGACCTCATATTTCCAAAGGTATTTGAGATGGATTTTTTTTCAACAATATTCTAGGAATCCTATAAACATACGTACCGTCGTGTTTATGCGCCAAAATGTAAAGAGATTTTTTAAAATCGTATATTTTGTACACATTTTTTATATTTTATCAGTCTATCATACGGACGGTATTCGAAATCACAGTGTTCTCGCTAGCCCAGTCTACAATTTTCATCCTCGGACCAAAAAGTACCACTACGCCCTTGACACATAAATAGATATCTGTATTTCTAAACATAAAAACAAAGATGCAGTTTTGTTTTACTTAGGTGTTTTTAATTTAAAAGCACAGAACAATACATCTAACAGTATAATGTTCAGGAGATTGCCTTTCTTAAAAAAAAAACAATGTATAAAATAGGCTATAAAAAATTACCTACATCTAATGGGCTTCTGTGGTTCATAAATTAAATTTTTATGCCTAATAATGTATCTCCACGACTACTGTATGTTATAGATTTTAGTAAAAGATATACCAGTGTGTAATTACGAAGACAAGATCTTAAAATTAAACGAATAAATGTCGGAATATTAATAATAATAATAATTTGTATTAGTCCGGTGCGTAAGGTTCCAAAAATAAGGGAAATCTGCATTTTGAGGTAGAAACATGAAATTTGGAACATATGTTCCTTAGAATATTTAAAAAATATTTGGATATGGAACCCCCCTGAGAAAGTCCCAGGAGCCCCCCAGGGGGACCCTCTTTATTTGAGGTTTGTAGAATTTTTTTTTAAATAACTGTTTATGATAAATGTTTAAAAATCAGATGGATGATTAATAATATGTTAGTCTTTAACTCCATATTTTTTTTTTGGGAAAAAATCCCCACTGGTGCCCCAAATTTTCATTTTTATGATTTTTGATTATTTCTTAAAAAACTGTTTTTAAATTGAAAATTATACAATTTAAAGATTCTTTTTACACATTTAGACAATTGTCCCACCCAAAATATATGTTAACTCCCCCAAAATCCCCCTTTGCCAAAAATTTTACATTTTCATAATTTTTTTTTCCAACTGTGCAGGATAAATGTTGGACAATTAAATAAAAAATCATTATTATTACTATTTTGAGAAAAGAAAATTCATTTTAAGACCCCCAACTGCTTCCCCCCCCACTACCGCATTTTAATTTTTTCTTTATTATTGTTTTATTTTAGAATCATATACACTTTCACGACCCCATTTACAGATTTATATCCTTGACTCCCCAAAGTATCTGTTAGCCCCCCAAAATCCTCCTTTGCCAAAAATTTGACATATTTATAATTTTTTTAATAACTGTGCAGGATAAATGTTGGATAATCCAATAAAAAATCACAAAAGTTATTATCTTTGGGAAACAAATTATTGTAAGACCCCCAAATGCTTCCCCCTCCCCATTAACAAAATGTAGCAGATATTTTGGGGGGTCAAGGATATAAATCTGTAAATAGGATCGTGAAAGTGTATATAATTCTAGATCAAAACAATATTAAAGAAAAAATTAAAATGCCATAATGAAGGGGGGGTGGGGCCCATTTGGGGGTCTTACAATAATTGTTTTCCCAAAGATAATAATTTTAGTGATTTTTTATTGGATTGTCCAACACTTATCCTGCACCAGTTATAAAAAAAAATTATAAATATGTAAAATTTTTGGCAAAGGGGGATTTTGGGGGGCTAACAGATACTTTGGGGGGTCAAGGATATAAATCTGTAAATGGGGTCGTGAAAGTGTATATGATTCTAAAATAAAACAATAATAAAGAAAAAATTAAAATGCGTTAGTGGGGGGGGAGCCGTTGGGGGTCTTAAAATGAATTTCTAAATAGTAATAATAGTGATTTTTATTTAATTGTCCAACATTTATCTTGCACAGTTGGAAAAAAAAATTATGAAAATGTAAAATTTTTGGCAAAGGGGGATTTTGGGGGGGTTAACATATATTTTGGGTGGGACAATTGTCTAAATGTGTAAAAAGAATCTTTAAATTGTATAATTTTGAATTTAAAAATAGTTTTTTAAGAAATAATCAAAAATCATAAAAATGAAAATTTGGGGCACCAGTGGGGATTTTTTCCCAAAAAAAAAAATATGGAGTTAAAGACTAACATATTATTAATCATCCATCTGATTTTTAAACATTTATCATAAACAGTTATTTAAAAAAAAATTCTACAAACCTCAAATAAAGAGGGTCCCCCTGGGGGGTTCCTGGGACTTTCTCAGGGGGGTTCCATATCCAAATATTTTTTAAATATTCTAAGGAACATATGTTCCAAATTTCATGTTTCTACCTCAAAATGCAGATTAATTTCCCTTACGCACCGGACTATATTCGGATTTGCTTTATCTAATTTTTGGATTCATAATTATTTACGTTGTTTTTTGTAATTTATGTCGCTCTATAAAAATATAATCTTGTTTTTTAATGTAATTGCAGGTTATTAATCCTAATAAAAAATTATATGTATTTAAGTTGTTTATAAAAATTAACACTTCCGAAAACAGTTTGGCATGCCCTCTGAGTTTGGTTTGGTCAGACGTCAAACTTTATATTCTCATATAGAAACTCAACTTATTGCCCATCAAAAAAATTTCCCAAGGAAATTCTTATAGCGTCGACGAGACAAGACTGTAGATTTTATCTTCAAATCATAATGTTATATTTTAATAAAATAATAAAACGCTAAACTTATATTCATAATAAACACAAGGCTGATACACATGCTGTTTCATATTCTTTTTGTTTTTTGTAGTATAGCTTGTCATTTGACACCCAAATATCTTGTTTTATACCAAAGATCTTTAGTTTTCACGGAACCGAACTTTTTTATTATGTTATTGCAGACTGGATTTGATTTCATAAAAGAACCGCCTAATATTAAATGAAACAAATGGCAATCCACACCTTATAATGTTTTTAATAATTTTGTGTCTGCTTCCTTTCTTTATTTTGTTTGCTTTAGACTTTAATTAAAGAATGGTGAAAAAAAATGACAAACGTAAACCATGTTGAACTGCTGTTGAAGCGAATAGTAAAGTAAAAAATAAACTTTCAAAATAAAATAGCATCCAATCTGTAAATCATTATTTATTTAAGTGTCATCATAAATACTGGTGGATCATTTGAACTGTCATATATTTCAATTTTATTTTGATTTATTGCATTTTGAAGTCCACCCACTATTTCTATTCATAATTTGCTTACGATTATGGCAAAGAAATTAAAAAGTGATCTATCAACATGTATGTCCAAATTGTATTGTTTAATATTGATTTATTCTTGTTCATTTAAAAACGCTGCAAACCTTATAAAAAATTCCAAAAAGCCATAAACACGGACAGGCACATGTGTGTTGTGTATATTTTTTCATCAAACTCTCATTTTCTCAGGTTCCTGGCTATGTCGGTTTCTAGCTATTAAGGCTTTCTAGTGATGTCGAACTTTAGCTATGATTTATGCCTATAGCAGTGTGTTTAATAACCACATTTCGTAATTGCAGAAGCTGTTGTGGTTATCAACCACAAATCAGGAGCGGATGGACCCATAGAGAGTTTTGGAAGTACCGCTGGACTTTGGGTTGGTAAGGGCCGGTTTTTTTTAATTAATTATTTAGTTTGCCTTTTTTTTGGTTTCAAAGTTTTACCTTTGGCTCAAATTTAGGCCGGCAAGTCTCTTTTCCCTTACCGATCAGGTGTTTCTCATCCAGGGTTGTCTGTGTAAACACAGAGTAACATAAAAAGTGATTTCCATTTCGCTTAATTAAGGTTTCAGTCATGCAGCAGAGCATGCACATTAAAGCACATTTTCCATTTTTTCTTTTATGAAACCGAATTGCAAAATAATTCTCCTGCAAACAAATTTGAATGTTTTAGGAGGCGCTTTGCTTATAGGTGCCATTAAATATTACGAAATTGCTGTAAGTCATTAACATTCTTAGGTAGGAAAAGATTGTCTCAGGAAATAAATATGTGCTGGAAGTGGGAGGATCATGTCCCATAAATTTCGTGAGGTTGTTATGTGAGACGAACGTATCCAAATTGTTTAATTATTTACATTTCTTAAAACAAAAACACACCTTACACCTTGCTCATTTAGATTTAATTTATTGTCTTTTTTTTTCAGTTGGAATTTATAATTTAAATAAGAATTATTATTGTTTTAACATTAATAATAATGGTGGTTTACGGTTAAGCATTAAATTTTAGTATGTAATAAGATCTTCGAAGTACATTTTTGTTACCATCAATTTTGGATAACTTTTACAAGGGAAGCGATGGTTGTGAAGTTTACGAGACACTTTAATTATATATTACCCACACTCTTGAAGTTTTAATTGCCCAAAAAATGTCTTTATTACTCCGAAACGTATGAGAAACAAAAAACCTAGAAGAGAAAAATAAAGTGCAATAACTCAGAACTTAGAACGACCTTTCACCTCTTAGATAGATATCAGATGCTGGAGACACACGTAATAGCATTCTCCTGTGTCACAACCTCCAACCCAGCACCCAGGAGCCACGAATAATAAAGACATTCAGTTCCTCCCCATCATTCATCTAAACGCTAACTCACTATCATGTTATTTTTCGTCTATGCTTTCATCTAACATTTTTTTATACGACATAAATTGCTACTTCTAACTATCTCAGGCTGTTGCTTTCAAAACACATAACTATATTTTATATCCTAGGTGGACTTTTATGTTAAGTATAAATAATATGGATGTCTTTTATCATTAATAGGTACGGTAGTTGGAACATTTGAAAGATAAGAAGATGAGAATGCTACTTTTTTTTCTTGTACCTATACTCTCAAAAATGAGACATCTCGTCAAACGTAAGATCCCTTTTTTCAAAGTTCTGAGCCCCACAGTTTTTCTTTTAACTAGGGGTTTTCTTATCATTAAATATAATTTTTTCAGAAAATTTAAACATGACTGGACTTTGCGTTCTTAAGATAACGGGTTTCGTAACATACCACGAAATGGACAAACGACGAATTTTTTTGTTGTTAATGTTGTTCAAAAATTTTCAAGATTTTTGCTACGACGAAAAATACCGATTTTAGACATGGGATAATATAATCAAATTTATAATACTCCTCGACTTTGTCTGCGAAGAGTACAAACAGTTAAAAGTCAAATTATTTTAAACAGAGCAAATCGCTCGTTGCAAAATATAGGAATAAGTGGTAAAAAAGACGAAAAAACAATTAGTAAAAAGCAACCAACATCAGTTGCTGCAGCTTCTCTGCAAGTACGAAGTAGTAGCTTGTACAAAGTAAATTAGTTGCAATTAGTCACGTTCGCAATGTCCCTAATGAGTTGACACAGATAAAGTGGGTATTTCTTATTCATTGTTGATCGGCAGATGAGACCGGTGCAAAGTGGAGAAAAGCTCCGACAAAGTAGACTTTATAGTTAGTTATACCTTCACACAAACTGCATCACTCTGACTGGTTTAGTTTCGAGCTGCCGATACATGCACAAAACTGGATTAATGAAATCTAACAATCTGTTGAAATTTATCTTTCCATTTATGCAGATCGAAAAAAATGACTCTGATGTTAAAGAATGATTAGATCAGGTCTCAGAGAAAACGTAGACAAAACTAGCTGAGTCGAGGCCGGTAGATCAGACTCTTGAGTTCATTTCTTAGGTAAAAATTCATTTTTTTGTTAGAATTATAGCGTTTCCTAATGATAGTCCAGTAGGTCCAAAACATAAAAACAACCTTTTATGTTTTAAAATGTCCAATATTTACATTGCATTTAACAAAAAATAATTTTTGAATAATAAAAATTATACTAAACTTTTAAAACATAAGAACAACCTTTTATGTTTTCAAAAACATGTCCAACATTTACCTTGCATTTAACTTAAGATGGTTTTTTAATAATAAAAATCCTATGGACCTTTCAAACAATATGACCCTGACAAGACCTTGAACTCCTGTCTTTTGGTTATCCATCCTCCAAGTTTGAGACCTTTAACTATTTTGATGTATGAGATAATTGAAGTCAAACTATAAATTGTTCCCTGAAGATGGCTTACTAAGTCCGAAACACAAGAACAACCTTTTGTGTTTTCAAAAACATGTCCAACATTTACCTTGCATTTTTAGTAATAAAAATGCTACTGACCCTTCAAACAATATGACCTTGACATGACCTTGAACTCTTGTCTTTTGGTTATCCATCCTCCAAGTTTGAGGCTTGATGGCTGAATAGTTTATTTTCATCCCTTCGTATGCCGAAAAAATAAATCGAACTTTGATCATCAAATTCCCAAAGAAACTTTGGATTTTGTATTAATATCATGCTTTTCTACCGTGCTAAAGATCTATTCTTTATTGTGTCGGATAATTGGTGCATGCAAATAAACTGGATGTGCAAACTTTTTTGAAACATCTTATCTTAGCAACTGGGTTTTTTGATCATTACATCTTAACCATTAAAGTACTTGTTCCCGCCTTGTTCTTTGACCTACTGTAGGAGTAACTCAACGATTAATTAAAACCCAAGAAGAGACTAACAATAAATTTAAAAAACCATTTTATCATTAAAAAATAACAGTTTCTTTTACACTTAGAGCTGTCAATCGGCAGCAATAATTTGTAAATAAATAAAAAACATGAAATTATTAGGAAGAGCATTGTTTCAAGGTGTGATATAACAAACGTAGTGGGCGTGAAAAAATAAGCCCTGGCGCCAGTCTAAAGTCGGCAGCCGTAAACTAGACAAACATATTGCATTTCAAAAGAAAGAAACCATCAAGGTATCGCCTCATTAGCATAAACGGTGATTTGAAAATCGGAAACGTTACTTCTGCAAAAAGATCAAGTTGACTAATGAAAATATGGAACGATTTGCATATTGTTAAGCAGAAGAAAGGTTTGCTTTACTTTTACTCTATTATGCCAAGAAACTAACCATAATTTCACAAAGAAAGGAAGGTTGAACAAGAGTCCATAAATCACTCAACATTTGGGTGTTTCGTGAACTTGCTGACACTGAAGAAAGTACTAAAAGTAGTGCAGTTTAAAGTCTCCAAAAAGATGAAAGAACATTATTGATAAAAACCACAGGTAGAAGAGGTGATGCGCGGGACGAAGTTTTACAAAAACTAAGATTTACCACTACTTAGAGGTTATAGCGAAACGAAAAATGATAATATTTTGTATAAACAAAACAAGCAGATTAAAGTGATACTTAACTAATTTTTAACATCAGTTTAAGATATAAATATACCCAAACATATCCTCCAGGTAATAAATTATAGCAGGTTTTATTACACTTAAATATTGCTATTATAAATTACTTTTATAACCCATAAACTTTTAATTGAAATAAAAAGTGTAATTATTATCCATTCGTTGAAAATCTTTGATGTGAGCAGGAAATGTTTAAATTACAATAACATTAATTAAATGACTAAATACAAGTTTCAATGGTTATCTATAACTAAAATTATACGGTTAGTACAAGATAATTTAGGCTTATGGAACGGGTGCATTCATTTCATTATCTGCAGGTTATTTTACGAGGGCACTTTTTAACTAATCTGCTATACCAAAACAATTACTGAAAAAAAAATCGTCTATTAAAAACCACCAACAGTTTCTAACTACATAAGTAGACAAAAAGAAACATGGATAAGTGCATCTAAGAATACTTTGCTTTTACACTTTGAGCGAAGCTCTAAATAGGTACTGATGCGAGAGAAGTAGTACCTTAAAAAACATTTGGTGAATCGATGTCACCTGTCTCTGTCCCTACTATAAATACACATTAGAACCCAAAATTTAGTATCATAAAATAGACATAAGGCACAGCCATTATACCCAAAAATAGAAATATCTTGATTTAAAGAAAGGTAATCAACACTTCCCAGGTGATTTATAATCTGCCGCCGAGTGACTACACTGATAGAATAATCAGACTAAACGGGTAACAATGTTATCGAGATCTAGGATCTATAGAGTTGCTTCCGCCAGATACCTATACCTAGCTTAAGGTATTTCTAACTTAAAACATCTTGGCCTTTTAAGATTCAATTCGAACGCAGTAATATATTACTAAATTGTATTTTATTGGTTTCATTTCTTTAGGAAGTTTTAATTTATTCTAGTAACTCTCTGGAATTGGAATAATCCAATTTGATTTCCTCTAATTAAAACACATTCAACATTAACAATGTTGGTGTAAATACTACATAGAAACTTTCCCAAATAAATTCTTATTAATAAAACGGTTCTAGACAACTTAGCCATAAATCTTTTGGCATATTTAAATTAGGTTGTTAAATAAATGGAAAATGGTGAATGCGCCGGGTTTAAAATATGTATAAAGGAAAACCAGTTTATAACACCTTTTTCAGCTACAAATGTGAAACTTCACCCTACAGAGTGTTTAGTGTTCCAATATTGACGCATTTCATCTATCGAAATATCTACGGTACTGTTGGAACAAATCAGCTTACCTATTAATCCTTAGAAAAGTGCTAAAAAATCTTTCTAGGCACTATTCACACGAAGCAACTTAAATTATTAATTAATTAACTAAAATCTTGGTTAGACGAGAGAAGAATGATACAGAAGTTGGTATATTAGTGCATTGTGATACATATTTTAAATCACCCATATATTGTTCAGTGATCTTTTTTCTTGCGATAAGTACCTTTTTTAATTCTAAATGTTTCTTATAATCAGATTCCCTAAGTCCATAAACAAAAAAGGATTGATTTTCTTGAAATTTAGGCAGCCAACATTACATAACTGCAGTTTCTATCCTTCGCGACATTTTCCTGTAACTATTTTACTAGCTTTTGAATATATAAACTTCTATGATTCCAACACTTTTAATCGAGCAAAAACTTGAGTTTAGCAGTTATTACACTATTTTGAATTAAACATGAATTTCATTTCAATGATCTATTAAACAGTGTTGATTGACTTTGGGGCAGATCAAAAATGCTAACGAGTAAAACTGCTACACCTCGTGGTACACTTAATTTCCTAACTGGGCAATAACCGGTTAGTTATTATTTAGTTATTGCTCTAGATCATAATATACATATATTATTTTAATCCCTCTTAAACTTTGTATCAACTTTGGGGCAAACCAAAAATTGTAACTGGAGAAAACTCGTTCTGGACTTAATTATTGTCCTCTTTTGAACAAAAACTTCTATGATCATTTAAAAAAGTTTCGATGAAGTTTGGTACTCTTAATTTCTTAACTGAGCAATAAGTGGTGCAACAATCTTTTCTTTTTTGTTAACTGAAAAATGTAATTCATGCCAGGTTTTAGTTTTGGAATCAAAGTATTTAACTAAAAAATAAACGTCCATGGCAGCAAACATCAATATAATCAGACACTCCAAAATAGTCCAAACTGATAACCGTGTCTAACACTTGTCCTAGACCAAGTGTTATGGCACAAACTTTAGTTCATGGTCTAACCGGAGTAGGAAACGCGGAACTAACTGGTGGGGCGACCCCGGAGCCAGTGCCGGGTGATTGGTCTCGGCCAACATTGGCGCAACGATGGGGCGGCGTTACGTGCCAAGAAAGGCGGGACCTAAACAGCATCCCTGTCGCTCTGTCTCCTAGGGCCCTTAGATGCATCAAGCCGACGGTAAAGTACACGGATTAACAATAACCTGAAAGTTCGTACAGTTCTGTCGTTTTATAACCTTGTAGTGATATGCGAGCAGGTTTTAATATATGTGACTTTTGTGATTTCGGTGTTTGATTGCTGTTGTTGTTATGGTGTACATCAATTATTTGATTAAGATTAATTCATATTGGATTATGGGCGGAACCTTTATCTGATAGGTATGTAATTCTGAATGTCACTTTGTATCTAGACACCTGTGACAATTCAATGGATTCTGCTTTCATTCTTTATTATTTATTCTTGAGTGCAACTTTTGGTTATTGGACGAGTTTATTTTTGCTATTAATCAATTTTTAATTCAAATAATATAATTTTTTATCAAAGTTGTAAAATGGCATAACGTCATGTCTTTGTTTATTCTGAAGCAAAACCCATATGCCTTAACAATAACTTCTTCCACGTCTCACTTTTTTCCTGAATCAAATTTAGTTTACAGTACTACAGTAGGTACGATAATTATTGTTCCTTCGTACCTACGTTTTGTCATTTGCATCAGTATCATTAGAATACTGATTATTATTATTTTGACCGATTATATAATTATATTATATTGTATAATCTGTCAAAATAATGATAATCAGTAATTTAATGATACTGATGAGGATCGTGAATACCTCCAATTGTCTCGCTTTTAGTTTAAAAAGTTTAAATTGGTAATGCTATAGGCCTATAGATACAATAACTTTTTAATTTATAGGTAAAGTCTTAAAGAATAATATCTTTAAGGAACTATAATTAATTATTAAAACACTCAAAATAAAAAAACTGTTTAGGTGGCTTATGATAGTAAGGTTAAGGAACTTAGGGGTGTCGAACAACCCTGAGGGAGTTAACCTATGAAGGCTGTTAAGGACTAAAATCTTCTGTTAAATATACCAATACAAGTAAAAATTTCTATTTGGGAAATAAATGTGTATATTCTTGTAATTTAATAATTAATGAAACTTAACTTATTTGATATTCAGCAGTGGAATCCCCAGCAGACTTACGGCCCGCTACACTAACTTTTCCTAAGCTATAGCATAGGAGAAAGTTATCGTATAAAGTTGATAATTTTCTTTTATGCTATAGCATAGGAAAAATTAGCGTAGCGGGCTGCTAACTCAGCTGGGGATTCCGGCCAGGATAGGGCATCAATTCTTAAACTGCGTTCTAATAAAAAATTAAGCCGTAATTTTGCTTAATTTTGATCTATAAAATGCGAATGCTTTTATTGATATGCATTTGACAAGGGTTATATTCTGCACAGCTATTCTTACTTTGCTATGAATCGATCTCAAAATTGACTTCACAAGTGGGAAGAGTGGGAAAAGATATGAAATTGGTCCAACAATCTGCAGTTGTTAGTCAGGTGGTTCATTCTTTTCTTCACTTAATGTGTCAATGTTGAGATCGATTTATGGCAAAGCAAGAATAGCTGTAAATTGTAGCTATTCTATCGTTGGTATATATGAGCTCAACATTGAGCTCACGATGAGCGGGTATAAGAAAGAACCATCGCGATAACGACTGCTTCGATTTCGATTGTTGGACCAATTTTTTATCTTTTTCCACTTTTATAGAAGTTATAGTTGACATTAAGTTAATAAATCCTAAGAATAAGACTAAATATCACCAAAACTAAACAAAATTAGGAATTTTAATTTTAACTATAAATGGCCTGTTTTTTAATTTCTTATACTATTTGTATATGATGATAAGGTATATAAAAAGAGGAATTTTACAAATTAATTTAAATAGTATTTAAAAAAAATTAAATTAGTAAAAAACAAACCAAAAGTGTTTTTCTTGAAAACCTTCATTATATCATTTCAAAGTACCACAATGAAACAAATGAATATAGATTCTGGTGAACATGAATGAACTAACAACTGTTACTATCAAAGTCCTCTTAACTAAATTTTAACATATTTAATAGACACAAAAGATACTTATGATTATTGGCATTGCCGTATAATGCAATTATTTAGTCAGGAAGGTAAATACTCTACTAAACAAAATTCCAAACAAGCATACCTAGATTTAATTGTGTTTAGTCCTAAAAAAATGTTTCAACAAAGTCATGCAACCTCATAAACATAGGCCATTAAGTTCAATTTAATCAATGTGTTATGTGTTTTAAAATCATAATAAACAAGACAAATAAACTAAATTACAACTGAAACTATACCTATACATACAGAATATAGAAATGCTTCATGATTTTGTAATGCAGGCGATTTTTTTTTTCGGTAATTGTGATAATGTTTGCTTGCCCAAAACGAGCATTTAATCTGCAGGGGAAAGCTTTCCTGGTATACAAACCTATAAAAATTAAATTTACGATCATTTTGTTTACCTATTAATTTTTCATACAAAAAATGTGAATAGGTGGCAGTTGCGCCCAGTGGCACTTGCGCTGCGGATTAAAAAAGTAGCACTTGCGTCTCAAAAAGGTACAGGATTAAGCAGGTATACAAATTACGGATTAAAAAGTGGCAATTGCGCTGCGTTCAAAATTCAAACTCATTAATGTAGGTATACATTTTTCATTGCAGTTTGTGACTTTAGCTCATATGTCTAAATTTCCTTTTGAGCAGCAAAACTTACCCTAACCTACCTAACCTAGTGTCCCCCAGTGGAAAAATGCCATCCAGTACTTTTAAAACAGTCTGTCTGAAACGATAAAACTCAAAAACACATGCATTGATTACTTGCTAGCTTGTTTTAACAATAATGAAAAGTGTGTATATATTATCCTCTGTTTTATAATTTTCTAATATTGTATCTCAATAATACATCGGATACATAAAAATAAATCTAGGCAAAAGGAAGTTAATGAGACCGCAGCCAGTACGACCAAAATATGAATCAAAAATTTTAACCAATATTATACCAATCTTAAATTATCTTACCCACTTAATGATTTGAACATTATAATCCTCTATTTAATTACATTAATTTTATGCAGCAGCGCAAATGCCATCTCTCTGATATTTTGTTTTTATACCTAAATTTTAAAAACTCGCAAGTGCTACTATTTTAATCCGCAGCGCAAGTGCCACCGGGCGCAAGTGACAGGACACCAAAAATGTAACATTGATATTAAAATTTTTTTAAAGCAAAGTAAATTAAATAGAAAACAATTTTATTTTTAAGTAAACACAGCAATTATTACCATTGTCACTAAAATGGTTGCCACATAATTAAATAAAAACTATTACTAAACTTAAAAGAGCTAATGAACCACTGTTGTTTAATTAAAAACTAGTGCTTATGTCGGTACCTACCTATTTTAGTTTATATGCTGGCTTCTTATAAACATTGCTAATTTGTTAATTGCTAATTGAAACAACGCTTTCAATAATTGCTGATTGTAAATCTTTTAAAATGGCTATAGTAATAAAATTATGTTGGTAATGAGAACTACTACTAATTAAAACATTATTATTGCTTTGAAGTGTTTTGATTGTGCTTACGACATTCACTGTAAATCATCTTTTTTATTTAATATTTTTTTGTCTGTTGCATTAGAAGTTTTTATATCTTATCCCTTTTTATCAAAATAAGGTGGAACATAAATTTTTACTATTGGATAATCCGAGGAATAATCTATAAAAAATTAGAAAACATTTAAAAACATATAAAAATAAAAAACATCATAAACATTCCGAGTTAACTTAACTCACTCTGTATATAAATGGGTGGTCTTAAATTAAACTAATTAAAAGAAATTATAATCTTGTTTTAATGGTATGTTTGCAGTCATTATAACCATTATTTAAAACACAAACCATATACTTAAGAGTGTAAGGTAGCCGCAAACATAATGTATGATTTGAATAAATTTTAATATTTTTTTTTAAATTGCTTTATTCCCATAGGAGAATAATTATAATTTAAACAACAAAGTTGCAAATTTACTTCCAAATTACACAAAACAAGTTTGACTAATGAATATGAACCTTAGGTTTTATACTTGCAAGTTGCAAGTAAATTAAAGACTATACTAAATTTGTATGATGAATATTTTTTTACGAAAGTAGAAATATGCAAAATTTATATAGGATTTGACAAGCATCAGAAAAAATTCGATACTCCCTACAGTAAATAATTTTGATATCTAAAATTTTGATTTTAAATAGTTTTTACTGTATTTTGTATCTGAAAAAGTCGAGAAGGAAATATTTCTTTAAATTAAAATACCCAGGTACCTACATAAATTGTCGCATCATTTTAAATGCATAAATATTTTTCTTATTTTATTATTAGAAAGTGGTAAGCCCTAAACAGTACGAAACTATTATCATATTTGCCAAACTCATGATGTGAGGATTGTTGGAATTACCCATAGCTAGTACTAAAAAGCTTTATTGTTGAATAGGTAGAATAGAAAACATCTCAGAAAACGTTTATTGTGACGTAAATCAAATGTAACAAAAAAATAGAAAATAGATTTGTTATATCAAGCGATTGCTGAAAACGTGACTATTAAACAAAGGAAAGCTTTGTTGTAAAGAAAAAATATGCAAAATAGATACAAACAAAAAATTAGATCAATCAGATGAACATCATTCAAGAGTCAGTCTGCCTGTCTGATGGGCATCCTCATTCAAACGGATTTTACTGCGAGCAAATAAATAACTTAATTGCAACAAATCCCGTTACTAAACGCAAAGTAACTTGAAATTTAATTTCACACAGATTTCTGAAGCCGGCCGGTAAGACGTCTACAGGATTTTTATGCTTACAGATGACTTTAATAAAAGATTTGCGTTTGATGTTCTGCTTTCAGTTTGATTTAGAATCTTTAATAAAGCAGATGAATGATTTTAATACATCATGTTGATTCTTTATTAATCCTTGATTTATCTAATGATTTGTGTGTAAGTAAACAAGAGTGGGGATCAGTGAGCGGATTAGATCAGTGACTCGATTATGAAGGGTTCTTATATGCTATAAAAAAACCTGCGTGAAATAAAATAAAAAGCGCGTCATAAAAGCTTTCATCGATTTACTCTTGTTGACAGGAGAAAGTATCGATAGAGTTATTGGTCATCATGCCTTTTTTCTCCATCAATCTATAAAAGATAGCAGTATTTTATGACGCTCGCCAAATTTGAAAATAAAGACAGCATTTAGAACGTACCGGGCGTCAATTTTAAAGCACCCCGTATGTAAGATGTGCAACGCCGAATTTTTCGTGTACCAAATTGTGATTTATTGATTTCAGGACATAAATACTGGAGAAATTTAGAACACAATATTCAATAATGTTGAAGGAGCGTGAGAGTGTGGAACGTGGATCAACGTCTCCTTGTTCGAGCTTAGGAGGAGTCTCCGGTATCGACATGTCCTCCTGCGCGGGCTGCGGGGGTAGGATCCAGGATAGATACTATCTACTTGCCGTAGATAGACAATGGCATGCAGCCTGCCTTAAATGCTGTGAATGTAAATTGCCACTAGACACAGAACTAACGTGCTTTGCCAGAGATGGCAACATATATTGTAAAGAAGATTACTATAGGTGAGTTTCAACATTGCAAAGTACTTGTGTGCTTTCGTGTAAAGTAATACGCCTTGAATTCTTGAAGGGAATTGCTAAAAGCTTATTGTACTTTTTATATCCACGCTAAAATGTTATGTCCAATTTTATGCTTGAAATATGTTTCTTAACAAAAAAACAACTAGGTAATTAGAATCTTGCAACTTATGTTAGGGTCCGTAAGTACCTAAACTAAAAAAAAGTTCAGTCGGAGGTTTCTGTTTGTTACGGAGTCGGGACCAAATGTTCAAATTGTCGTAGGCACCTAATTTTTTAGGATTTTTTTGTCGGTAAAAATCAAGACCAACTGAACATATAAGGAGTTCCTAGGATCTAAGGGAATTTGGAAAGAGTATTTCCTGAGAAATTAAAAAAAAGTCAGCGGGGCTTTTCCGCAAAAAAATCTCAGAGAGCATGTTTTTAAAATGAAGGTGACAATAATGTCAATAAAATATGATGCAAAGAAGTATGACCGAGAATTATACCTAGATGGGTTTAAAAATCCTCTTTTTAACAGAGTTGCCAAATTTATCGAACTTTTTTGCTTGACACCTTCTTGTAACAATCTGAGTTGCATTAACTGGTTTTTTTCTTAATTAAAAAAAAAATAAAAATGTTGAAAGTAACAAGACAACAGTTTACTGAAAAGCAGATGCCGATATAATCATTTTAAATCCTCACAAAAGTGACTACTCTATTTGCCTTTTCTATGATTGATTTCCTAATTCAAAAAACATATGTAAAATTTGTAAGGAAATAACGAATCCAACAAAGGTGTACTATATATATATTCGTATGATAAAAAGAAATATAATATACAAGATGACTATATGTGATTCATGAACATTAAATAAAAGTTGTTGATTATATTTTTAACATGTGATGTTCATTTTGGGACGCCCATGTACTAATCAATAACGAAGAAATATCGTTTTTAAAATCTACCCTTCCCATTTCTGACAGCAGGCAGGTTGTTACATTGCCAAACGTCATTCATTAGTGATTTACTTTTGTGTCCACTCTATTATCGAACTATCAAAACCTACAAAGTAGGACGATGTGGACAGTACGGACCTTGCCAGGGGCGATTGCCGGACCCACATCAATTTTTATTTATTTGTCGCCTTGATATTTTGTTAAGTTATTATCATTGGGTTTGTTAGGCTAACTGTTAGGTTTGAATAATGGAGACAGATTGGGGTGTTATTAAATATTTTTATGGAAATTATTGTGTGTAATATTTGATTGACTTGTTCTAATTTTAGGAACCCGTTATAATTACGAGCATTTTTACCGAATCCTATGGCTAAGTCGAGGGTAGCGGATCCAACTTTAGACTTTATTTCGCCCCAATAAATATTAATGTTTCCTACCAAATTATTTAAAATCCGATATAACTTCACCCATATAGTTCTATAAAAGGACTTAAAGATACACACAATTTTTAAGGTGGAGCCTCTCTTTCAATTTTAGTTTCCCCAGCTACATAATCACTATTTGATAACGGTAAATTAATAATTGATTTTCATCAAATGTTCCTAAATTCTCTTTTTTACTAAAATCCAATATTTCCTAATCGAACAAGAAACATTACTTAGTGAATCTTTACTGTGTGTGCTTTGTAGAACCAGCGGTACGGTTCAACAGAGAAGTTTATGTTGTTTAATCTAAATTCTGCCCAGCTAATTAATTGATTTAATCCGATGTGGTATAATAAATATGTTTATCAGAAGACCGCACTACGAGAATGAAGCACATTCCAGTAACCGCCAAAAAATGGGAAATCATCTTGTAGCACCGCCAAGACCCAATTAGTAGAATCAATATTCTTTGTTCTCAAAAATACCAAAATGTTTGACAATGAATCGTAGATGTGAATTTAATGAAAAAGCATCTGATTCCAAGTTTTCATTCACGGTCGCTCTTTACAAAATATGCAGATTAAAATTTTTTCTTTGTTACGCAACGGTATAACGAGGAGGCATTATTTTTATTGGTTCATTAAAATTCTTATCATACTGGATGGTCTACGATTTCGAATAAAAAATCTATATAATGTGTTGTTGGAAATGTTAGAAAAGCAGAACAAAATTAATTGGGGTATTAATTTATAGCTAGCTGATGGGTTCCACATATTGTTTTTATTCTCTTCTATTTGTAAACGGTTTTATATGATTTCTATCTTGATAAATTTCACCTCTTTCATTTAACATAACTAACATAAGCTGGGAGCTAAAACCTGCAGGTGACGTTTAATTTAACGATGGAAATTTTGTTTTTGTACCGTGTTTTGTGTTATCATAATATTGGAACATTTCTGTGAACACAAAGTATGAAAGCATAAAATAACAATACACATTATTTTACCACATACACTTTCCAAGTTATTGTTGATATCAAGTTGGCGTTAAATACGTTTTAATTAAATAAAAATACAAATATTACAAAACAAAACATTACCGTTATATAAAAATGATCTTAATGAAACCACCTAGCTACTTCTAACTTGATATTTTAGTACCTACCAAGTATTTCTAATTGTTCTCCTTTTGCAGAATGTTTGCAGTTTCAAAATGTGGGCGATGTCACACAGGCATATCATCAAATGAATTAGTAATGAGAGCAAGAGATTTGGTGTATCACTTACACTGTTTTTCATGTACTTCTTGTGGAATTCCTTTATCCAAAGGAGATCATTTTGGCATGAGAAATGGACTTATATATTGTAGGTTAGTAAACGCGCTAACACTAAATCTTTGTAACTTCCGTCCGACCTTAAAATTAACTTACATATGTATAATAATACAAATTACGAATGACATAGATAACATGAGATGAGAATGTTAATATTTTCTCAGGCCGCACTACACAATGTTAGACTTCTGCGATGGAACCGATCCAATGGAAATAATGTTCAGGGGTAGTGAATCTCCAGGATATTACCCAAGTACGCCTCCCCAACAACAAAAAGGCAGACCAAGAAAGAGGAAAATTCCACACGGAGAGGAGATGCCTTGCGGCGAACTTCCTGTCACAATGCGAATGGCAGCTGCAACACTGGGTAAGTTACGTTTAAATTAGGGTTTCTTAATAATAAAATTGTTTGTCTAAAATAATGCGTCATGGTTGCCCATATAATTAACCATTACGGATTATAAGTTATCGCTGAACGATCTCTTTATTAATATGAAAATGAACTACCTAGCCATTACCAAGACAAACTAAAGTAAAATCTCGATTAGAAATATCGCACACAAGAGTAACTTCTTGATAAGCATATCTTCTCACGTTGTAACTTGTAACTTATACTTGGAAGAGCTATCTGTGATCAACGAAATAACAAAAATCGCGGGTGCGGAACTGATTTGCTGTCCTATTAATGAATGGTTTTGTTCTTCTCATTTAATGGATGATGATGCAGATGCAAATTTTTTAACTGGCGTTAACAATAGTCTATTTTGCACAACCATGGTATAAAAATTATAGCGGAAATTATTCCTAATTAGTTTAAGCGGATTTTTTCATCAATTAAGACCATTTATAACTAAGGTAAGATAAGGAAAAAGTAAAACTGCATACAACCAAAGAATATTTACTAAACAGAAGTTGCACTCTCTGTCGGCACCTTTGATGTCGGTGTCACAAAGTTGACCTCGCGTCGCCCCTCAAAGCACATAACCTCACTTCTTATAATTGTCGAAAATTGAAGCGGGCTACGTTCGATCACATGTTTACGGGCCTGTTCAAATTATGGACTTTATATTTTTTTAATAAAATTTCATTCAAGTTATGCAAAAAAAGCGTGTATATTTCTAAATTGAATAGTTTATTAGTTTGGAAATGAAATAAAATTGTTAAAAATAATATTAAATAAAAAAATATAAAAAAATTTTCTTTGGGACACATTTAAACCTAGCAAAGGAGTGGGATATAGTGCTTTTTCTTTAGGTGTTGTTTGGCTTGACTTTGGAGTTTGTGTTGTATCTGCAAAATTAAAAAATGAAATGTTTTTTTGTGGTCTTTCATTTTTAATGAATTTGTTTAACATTTAATAAGATTTTTTTGTGTACAAAAAAATAGTGGATAGGTCACTTACTGTCTGTTAACATTGGGGATGGCTGCTTTGGGTCTTCTTGAAAATTGGGAGGAATATTTTCATCCTGTGGCAATGTGCTGGGGCCAACGGCGGGGGTGAACTCTTCCGACGAAGATGCATTTATGTTTGTTTCTATAAAAAGAAAAATTGTGAAATACTAAGCTTGATGCAACAACCAAGATTTCAAGTGTGTCCTGTGTGTCCCTGATCCTTAAAAATGCAAGGATATGCATCAGATTTTAGACGATGCGTTCCACTTCCTGCCAACATTTCTGGAAGAAAGTGCGCACTGCAAACTCTTCGGCTGGAAGTCACATTCTCAGGAATTAATTCTGCCCTTCCTATTAGGTTTAACCATTGAGAACGCCTAAAATTAAAAAAATATTTAATTAAGATTTAAGTACTCTACTAAATGCGCACAAAAAAAATACTAATAACACTAAGTACAAACCTTGCAGGATCATTTGGAAATGAAAAAAACTTTAATCGGGAACTAAAACTTCCACTTGTTTTGCTATTGTTTTTGCAGTCTTTAACACAACAATAATTTACCATGTTAAACTCAAAAAAATACTTCTTAATCTGTAAACACTTGCATTGAACACTATTACCAAGGAGGTTTACGAAAGAATGACACCCTTAATTAATAATAGACGCCTTTACCTACCTGTAATCTATTTTTAGAAGGACAAGAAGGGTTTGTTTATGTTAAAATTTACCTGCTTCATTGCTTCTTTGTTCCGTTATTATTATTATATTTCACACTTGCAAAATCCATACTGATTCTTGTAAATTGGAGCACTATTATCCTAAGCTTGTCTTACCTTACCTTGTAATGTTGGCGTAATTGAGTAAAAGACACAATGTATGTTATATTTGCCATTTAGAAATTCAGACAAAGCTGCTAAATTTCTGAGCTTATTTTCAGGTAAAAAGAAGGGTTATTTGCATTCAAAACCATAAAATATTTAATATTAAAGGGCAGAAATAGTTTCTATTGAGCATAAATATCTCTGCAGTCGCTACGGTTGTATTTATTCAGCAAATAATAAAAGTTTTTGCACCAAATATTTTTAGTTTTTGACGTTTATAGGTTAGTAGCTTTGAGGGTATGCGTGAGATCGGTTTTTGACCACGAAATCGGGCAAGTGCTACTTCTGTTTAAAAGTAAATATTCTTTGATACAACACGATTCATTACTAGGGCTTATCTTCTTTTTATTCTAATAGAAAAACTTTTCTAGGTTAATAATTTTGCGCCGTTAAAACTTAAGTCGTCTTAACAATTACTCCCATTGATCTTAAAGTGGTAGCGTTAATAAAGTAAATAGCCTTGTAGGTCTTATAAGAAGTCTTTTTTTTTCCTGGCATTTTGCATTCTTAAGTGAACACTCAAGAAAAAAATTGATATAAGAATCAACACAATCCACGAAACTGTTTAAATGCAAAGTTAATGTTGGTTTAAAAGCAAATGCAAGTGTTAAAAAGTGATCACAATTAATTACATCGACATGTCCACATACCAATATGGTTACTGAAGATTCTAAGAATTGAACAATCTTAAAAGACTATAAAACAGAGAAGCAACACCCAATTAACTAAAACCCTAAGAAATGTGCGGGCCAGATCCTACAATTTTCGATTGGAGAACGGATCCTCATTTGCACCCAAAATGTTAAAACCTTGTTAGTAAAATTAAGTCCAACGTAGGTTTTAACGTGTGGTACAAATGGTGTGTTCCTTAAAAGAACTTATAGAATATGGTAGCGTTTTAACGACAACAGCACACTAACAAAAGTAAAATAAAACAAAAAACCGAATTTTTATTTTATTCCCGAAATCGAATCGTATAAGATGGCCTAGCAGACTGCTGTTGTCCTTAAAGTCGCTTATGTGCTGGCTTAGCGATCGTGCTTGTGTATCGAATCGGTATCACAATGTTATTTATTGGTTTGGTATGACGGTGGGTGGCCAGGCACTACTCGTTGACAGATGAAAAGTATTCCCAGATCGAGGATTGGATAACTAGATTCCGGTAGCCAATTGGGCCGACGCTATGGCTGCCTAAATATGTGCAGGATTCCTGCTTAGCTGGCCTCTTAATTAAATCACAATGCTTTTGCTTTAATGCTTTCTGGGAATTTAAAAGACAGCCACTTTACTGGTAATTCCAATAATTTTTAGGCTTCCATCATGTTGACCCTGAACAAAGTGAAGATGAAAATTAATTCGATTCGAATAACCCACTATGCTATGCCACATGTTTCAACAAAACTAAAACCATTTTCAGACTTTTAGCATTAAACATTAAAAAAAATCACCAAAATTCAAAACAAATATAACATCTAATGGATTTACTTTATTTTATTAATGGAAAATAAAAAAATGACAACAATAAACAACACTTTAGATTGAAATGCTCAAAAATACCAGTTCTACACCAAAAATTAATAAAAAAAAATTGAAATACTTGCGAAATATGATGATGTTATTATTATACTTCAAATTCGAAAGAAATCTGCTTTAGAAACAAAGCAAAATAAAAAAATACGATTTTGAACAAGAGAAAAAGGGACAGAAAGCAAAAAAAATATAATTCCTATAGGAATTGACTTACTGATAGTTCGTAAAAAAATTAAAATTACAAATTAATCTGTGAAATATATAGCAAATTATCGCAACTCAACCAAATTATTGCTCTAATATAGTAAGGGACTTGTGTGTGTGTAAACATATTAATAATAGGGCAACAATAACTGGCCACCCTCCGTTTTATCTACAGACATATTACAACACTCTACACCCCTGCTATAGTAATGACTGTAATCCATACTGAAATTTATTGTATTTGCTCATTATAAAAAATATGAGAAGAGAAATAATGCCCTGGGCTAACATTGCACTGCCTTGTTGATATTGTTGGATTCTTTAGCAAACACAATGGTGCTCACAGGTTTTTTCAACTCTACAGCCCTCTGAACTGGAACAAATAGTTTATCAAATATTATGAACTTTTGTTTTTTTGAACTGAAGTTTGCAAAGTAAGCAAGAAATAACAACTTCATTGTTCCTATTAATTGGAGTACCTATTGCACCATGATTTTGGTGCAGCTTTAAACTCCATCTTAAGGAAATTTATTTGCCAATGGAAAAAGCTGATTTTTGAAAATTGAAATACCTATTTAATAGGTGCAATGTTAGGGAGTGTTTGGATAATAAGTAAAAAGTGAAATTAAAGAGAAAAAGAAAATCCAAAGATCTCCAACGGCAATAAAAAAAAATACACAGAGTGCCCCAGAATTAGCGCACCACCTGTATGGTACGCTGGGGCGGGAGAATACCAACTGGCCGCATCTACCTGAAAAGACTACTAGGTGGCCGCGCCTAATTGCAGGGTGCATGATCGAAGTGGCCGCGCGATATTTCTGGTTTGGTCGTACTGGCCGCGACTAATTAACTTCCTTTTACCTAGATTTATTTTTCTGTATCCGATGTTTTATTGAGTTATGATATTAGAAAATTATAAAACCGAGAATCCTTTGGATAATATACAGATTTTTATTATCATTAAAACAAGCCAGCCACGTTGAAAGTTCTCAATGCATGTGTTTTTAAGTTTTATTGTTACCGACAGACTTTTTTAAAAGCACTGGTGGACACATCCACTGGGGGACACTAGGTTAGGTAGGTTAGGGTAAGTTTTGCTGCTAAAAAGAATATTTAAACAAATGTGCTTGTCACCTAACTGCAATGTAATTCATTTTTTCAATAAAACATTGATAGTTATCGTTGTTATTTTATAAAAATAAAATTCGTTTGGTGTTCATACTCATCTTTCCACAAAACTCTCCTTTTCTACCTGCTAAACATGGAAGCAGGTAAAAAAGGTACCGCGGCCACCTCCACCATGACCCATGCAGTAAAATGCGGCCACCTCCACCAAATCAACCCTTAAATTTTATAGCGCGGCCACCTCGTATATGCTCGCTGGGGCATGCCAAAGGATCACCAGAAAATTGTAAAAAAAAATCTATCTCAAATACCCTCGTAGATATAAGGCCCTAAAGTGCGAAACTTTAAACGCATATGGTGAAAACAACGGCACATTTAACGAAAAATATGATTTAATACAAAGAAACAGTCCGTCTTAAACTATTTCTTTTAAATGGTCAAACAACATTTTTATAATCAATTTAATTTACAAAATTTTTATAAAATGAAGCTGACAACAATGTCAATATGATCGATGCCAAAAAGTATGTTCAAGATTCATAGATGTGTTTTAAAGTGCCCTTTTCCTAATTCGAACTTTAACCGTATTTTCCTCAGATATAAAGAAAGATAGATTTTTTTTGACAATTATTCAAGCATCCCTATATGCATGCCCCAACAGCGTACCTACCATACAGGTAGTGCACCAATTCTGGGACCTCTTATACAGGGTGTCCAAAAAATGGCGCATAAACGCAATGGTACGCTCTTGGGGCATTCTCAGGGATCCCTAGAAAATTGTCAAAAAAAATCCATCTGTTATATTCATCGAGAAAAATGTGAACAAAGTTGCATAAATTCGGCAACATAGTCTAAGAAAATACATCTAAAATTCCAATCTATAAGTCTAAAAATCCCATTTATGAGTCTTGATCATACACTTTTGCACTAGATTTTATTGACGTTGTTGTCAGCTTCATTTCATGAAAATTTTGTAAAATTAAATTGATTATAAAAATGTAATTCGACCATTTAATAAATACACAAAATGTATTAAACCATTTGTTTCGTTAATATGTGCTGTTATATTAAAGATATAAGCATTTAAAGTTTTGCACTTTGGGTCAACATATCTACAAGGGTATATAAGATAGATTTTTTTTAACAATTTTCTGGGGCTCCCTATTTTTTGGACACCCTGTATAGCGCAAACAGCTTTTAAAAGTTGGTAGCTAAAAAGAGGCTTTCTTTTCAATTAAGTCCCCTATAAACCCTTAATAATAATGAAAATACAGGGATTTAGAAAAAGTCAAATAAAGGTCGATCTTTTTACCGATCGCTAGCATAAACTTCTTTACAATCCCGTGCTCTAGAACAGAAGCAGCTACCACAGTGGAACGAGGGATTTATTTGATAAAAAGGATAAAGGGAAATGGGGGTGGTGGGCGCTTGCCGCTGAGTCTCTCACGGCACTCTGAAGTACTTTGCTTGCTAACAACCCTTAAAGACGTGCTCGAGAGCCCAATACTAGCAAAACACGTTGACATACACATACGCAAAATTATTTAAACATGTTCTCTAGGCAGGGCCACTTTACACGCTCTGAAATGAAGGAAAGCTCTCGAACCTCGAAAGTTAAAGTGGGCTTAGTCAATCTAAAGTTTGTTCGCGTGTAGGTACCTAGCTATTGATATAATTTTATTTGTATTTCTTTTTTAGAATATAATTAATTTTTTTATTTGATTTTAGTTCATTTCTCTAAAGGAAATGTACTATTGTAATTGCAATTTCTGAAAATCGATGTTTTTTTGAAACTGTGCCTAAACGAAGCAAGATACGTGAATGTTAAGGGTGTTGGAAAGATGCTACAAAAAATTACCGATCTTTTGATACTAGAATCATGTCGATCGGACCATCCATTGGGTTGTTATTAAAAAATATCACTTTGGTGTATGTTAGGATGGATGGATGGATGGATGGATGGATGGATGGATGGATGGATGGATGGATGGATGGATGGATGGATGGATGGATGGATGGATGGATGGATGGATGGATGTACGGAGCAGAAAATTTCTTTAGCCGTAATTTACTCAATTATGGTACTAGGTAGAAGGTTCAAACTTGGCATAAGTAAATACCAAAGTCTAGTGGTCAAGATGACCACAAGGTCATACTGACCACTGGTCAAGGTTAGTAGATATTGCATGCAAAAAAAAATCTAGCCCAAAATATTGTGATTTTTTTTGCTTAAACATATTCTTTCGGAGAGCCCTTTGTGTTAAAACTTTTTAAAAAAAATTCTATGTCTAGGAATAGAGCTATGACGTTTTCAAATGTCAATGTTTGCATTGACATAGCTCCAATACTACAATAGTTAGAGGACTCAAACATGGAGGATGGATACACAAGAGACAAGGGTTCAAGGTCATGTCAAGGTTATATCTTTCTAAAGGTCAATATCATTTTTATTATTAAAAAACTATGCTAAGTTAAATGCAAGGTAAATGTTGGACATGTTTTTAAAAACACAAAACGTTGTTCTTATGTTTCGAACCTAGTAGGCCATCTTCAGGAAACGATTTATAGTTTGACATCGATTATCTCAAAGATTACAATGGTTAACGGTTTCAAACTTGGAGGATGGATAACCAAAAGACAGGAGTTCAAGGTCATGTCAAGGTCATATTATTTGAAAGGTCAAAAGCATCTTTATTATTAAAAAACTATTTTAAGTTAAATGCAAGGTAAATGTTGGACATGTTTTTGAAAACACAAAAGGTTTTTCTTATGTTTCGGAAGAAAGCGATTTTTAGTTTGACTTCGGTTATCTCAAAGATCACAGTAGTTAGAGGTTTCAAACTTGGAGGATAGACAACCAACAGACAGGAGTTCAAGGTCATGTCAAGGTAATATTGTTAAAAAAGTCAATAGCATTTTTATTATTTAAAAACTATGTTAAGTTTTATGCAAGATAAATGTTGGACATGTTTTTGAAAACGCAAAAGATTGTTCTTATGTTTCGGACTTAGTAGGCTATCTTCAGGAAGCGATTTATAGTTTACCTTCGGTTATCTTAAAGATCACAACTGTTATAGGTTTCAAACTTTGAGGATGGATAACCAAAAGACAGAATTTCAAGGTCATGTCAAGGTCACATCGATTGCAAGTTCAATACAATTTTTATTATTTAAAAATTATTTCCTGTTAAATGCAATGTAAATGTTGGATGTGTCTTTAAAAACATAAAAGGTTGTGTTTATGTTTGGACCTTCTGGACTATCTTCAGGAAACGCTTTGATTCTAACAAAAAAATGAATGTAACGTAAGAAATGAACTCAAGAGTCGGATCCACCGGCCTCGACTCAGCTAGTTTTGAAGTAGAAAAAACTAGGTAAACTATTTGGTTATTTACATTTAGGGTTCATATTTTTTGAATTT
Source organism: Cartodere bifasciata (assembly GCA_963920755.1). Taxonomy (NCBI): domain Eukaryota; kingdom Metazoa; phylum Arthropoda; class Insecta; order Coleoptera; family Latridiidae; genus Cartodere; species Cartodere bifasciata. The sequence continues at coordinate 15,740,823 of OY987194.1, read as the reverse complement.
TTGCATTCTGCATTGTTCCATCTATTTTTGTTTTGTGTTTAAGTAATTAATAGTGTTTCGTCTTCATATTTAATAAAAAATCAAAGTAATTCAAGTTGAAATTTAAAAACAAATTATTTCTCTTTGCTTTTTTCAAAATATTTTTTTTTCTTAAATGCCTCTAAGTTGCTTCTTATATTACTTAACATGCAAAAGAATAGGTAAAGTTAACCAAATAAAAAGAAAAACCAGAAATCGATTTGAGGATTCAATCATGAACGCAATCCGTAATGAAAAACTGTCTCAAATATATATTTTTTTGCTCACACTATACTTATTATTGGTAACCCAAAATATTTTAATTGCCACTTAATTAAATCGTATATCATTGTATAAAAAAAACCGTACTGTTTTTTGAATAACTTGCGCTGTACTGTAATGATTTTTTTAATTAAGGCATTCCATCATATGAACTATGTTAATTAAAATTAAAAACCTTACTAACATGTACAATTAAAAAGTAAGTAGGTATGCCTAATGCAATTTCCTGATATTTTTTATAAGCTTTATAATAATAATGGTGGTTCATATCCTTTTATAAATATTAAAAAATGTAAGCGACGACTTAAATGCATAAAAAGCGGTCCTGTCGTATCAAACCGGTAGTTAAAGGAAATGCAGCTGAATGGCATGCGTTTGCGTTTTGATGTAGCCAGTCCGTCTGCTTGTCAGACATTTCATATTGATTGATTTACGAAGTACATCAATTTATTTATAATTAACAATCTTGCGACTCTCTAGATACATTTTTAGAGAAAATTGCACTTTACCTTAAAAGTACTACAACAAAAAATAAAATTAAAGCCATCTTTAGTTGGCACTGTAGGCATCTTAGGAAAAAAAAATGAAGTTTTCTTTATTTCGTTCTAGTTAGACATACCGGTTAGAATATATTTTAGTAATAAATTTATTAAGACCCAAAATATTTTTTTATCCATCTACCAAATTACCGAAATTTAGTAAACCTAGCAATCAGCTCATTCGAACTGGGTAAATCTGACAGCAAGTGATGTGGGGCAAATTAACTATTTAATTTTTTACTCATCAAATATTTGGGCATTCTCTCCACATGCATGCATCTAAAATCAGTATTAAATGATGACCAACTTTTCTGTCTATGTAGTCATAAATATAGTAGCCCCAACTCGTTACCTAAAGTGATTAAGTACCCAACAATATTAGCTTACTGATTTTATTCATGGTGCACTAATTTACAATTTTCAACTGTATTGCTTAAAAAAAAAACAAATAAAAGTCAAATATCCACTTTAAAAAACTCTCCTTTCATAAAGTAGCTCTGTAAAAAAGAAGGCTCTATAAAACGCGTTTTTTTTTTGTTAAATATTCTTGCTCACTATATGGAAAAAAAGAAAATAAAAATTAAGTTTCTAGGAAAGACTTTGTGATTGATGCATCAATACTGAAAAATGTATTATCTCCATTTTAAGCATTAATTAATTTAGATTTAATATTCATAGCTATTTTCTTTTGCAGAAATGTTGCAACAGGGAGAATTATCATCGTCCATGGAATCATTATCTTACGATTCATCAGTGACATCACCAGGTTCCAGTAACGGCCATCAAAGTCAAAGAACAAAAAGAATGAGAACATCTTTTAAACATCACCAACTGCGAACAATGAAAACGTATTTCGCTATAAACCAAAACCCAGACGCCAAGGATCTTAAACAATTAGCACAAAAAACAGGACTCTCCAAACGAGTCTTACAGGTAAAAATAAGCCACTTGACTGCTTTCATAATTAGACAAATTAAAAATCTGGCAGGAATGTTAAACGTTATTGCTCTGTTGTTGTTTATTTTGTGCAATGTTTTTGCGACGCGATGTTGTCCCTTTGCGATGAGGTGGGAGTTGCCACCAGATTTCAAAGAGATGGAATCAAAGAAATAATTTATCGTCATCCTTGTTTATTGATGGCTGATCGAAGAAAGTAATGGATCGGCTATTTTAATTCAGCACTGCAGACATTACTTTTTTTTTAATTTAGGGAAAATTAAATTATGCTGCAGCTTTGTTTATATCGGAAAAGCAAATTAATTCGACATGGTCATTATCAAAATATTAGCGACCGTTTTTATTTTCTCATCCGAAACTAATATTTTTGTTAAAAAAAAATTATTTTTCCGAAAGTGTTATTTGCGAAGAATCATTAATTATTAATGCCAAAACCCCCATAAACTGTCATTCAAAACCACTTAACTTAATACTTAACCACAAAACACTTAACTGAAGTACATGACTTGAAAATCCTTGTGAAAATTTATTGCAATATTTGACAACCACATTAATAAGTTGATATAAAATAATAATGTTGTTCGTTGTGGCCGAAATCCCTGCCCCAAACTGTTTTCAAACAGTCAATAGTCTGCGCATTCCAGACAGTTTGGAACTGGAATTCTGTGCACACCGATGGAAATTAATGATGACATGAAATTTCCAAATTTCAATCATACTCTAGCGTTGTTGTCTTAAATTTTGTATAAGAGAGTTCTTGAAATAAATAAAATAAACTTAATCTTTATTCAAGGTTTGGTTTCAAAACGCAAGAGCCAAATGGAGAAGAAACATTATGAGACAAGAAGGTTCCCAAACGAATAATAGTCCTGGATCAACGGGAGCATCTTCAACCGGATCTGGAATAGTTGGAGAAACAAATATTACACAACAAAATATAGATGATTTACATCATCACATACATTCCCAAAACTCACAAACTTTAAATTTTAGTGATATTTATTAAACGCTTTCCGAAGCAATTTTAGTCTAAACGGTTATCAAATTTTCAATACATATTGAAAATTTGATAACCGTTTAATCTGGAAAATAATATAAAAATTAAACAAAATCGTTTTGTAATTATTCCTTTGACATGGTCGCAATCAATTTTTTATTTCTCCTTTTAATAAACTTTTTGACATAATGCAAGCTTTAAATTTATCTTTAAATAAATAAATCTGTTTTTGTTGGTAGAAATTTTCCGTAATATTAGTTTTATCTTCCTCACAAAATTAGCAAGCGATGTACTTAAATATTTTAGTGACACAACATGTTCCTTTTTATAGTGATACATACACTTTAATGATTAAAGCTTTGAACTTCTGTAAATATTGTAGTTTTTATTAGTATTTAAAATTATTGTGCAATTACTGCAATTAGATAACGTTTAATGCCGTACAGTTAAATTTAATATTATGTATGTTCTGTGAAATATTTTTGTGTAAATACTATTTATATAATAAACCATTTTAATTAATTAACATTTTATTGAAATGAGTTTAATTTTGTTTCAGTTGATTTAATCCAAAAGTTTTTAAAAATAAGATATTTAACAAAAAAAACCCCCGACAAAGTAGGTAAAATATTAGAAATCGGTACTCATCATAATAATTAAAATAAATTATTACTAAAAATAAATATTTCGGAGCGTCGACCGTTTGTACCCACCTTTACATTCGACACCTCTTAGACACGGTTAAAGTTCGATCAATTTGACAACTCTGTTTAAAAAAGGGCACTTAAAAATCCATCTACGATTCTTGAGCATACTTTTTTGCATCGATCAAATTGACATTGTTGTCAGCTTCATTTCATGAAAATTTGGTGAAATTAGATTGATAATAAAAATGTTATTTGGTCATTTTAAATATAAACAAATGGTAAAATAGTTTAAGATAGACTGTGTCTTTGTATAAGTGGGGCGTTTCAAATTCATAAATGATGTTCTGTGCTCTCAAAAGTTCGTGAAAAGTCATCTTCCTAAATGTCAGTTATTTTCGAAATTTTAACAAAATATGTAAAAATACGGCGTAATACATCAATAACTATGATTAAAAATATGTAGGATAATGCTTGTGATATACAGGGTGTTGCAAATCTATGGGTCTATTAGAAGTATCTGGAGAACCGCTTTACCTAGCGCTCTGGTTTTTTTTTTATTAATTCTTAGGACATAAAATCTATACGCTAAGTAAGTATCTCATTTTATCGATGTGCGCGCCACCTACGTGACTATCGATAGTTCCGCATCGCACACTTGACTACGCGTTGACGTAAGGTTGTTAAAACTAAAATTTCAAACTTTTAAACTGAAAAATGTCTGATAACATAAATGTTACAATAATAAGCCATTTTCAGAGTGTGAATCTGTGAATGTTCCCAAGGATTTCCATTTTTACTAAAAATAACCACAGTAGTACGTCGAAGTAAATAAGAATTTTGTAAATATAATAAAGAAAAACATATCATATACTTACAGTCTTCGTCCCTCAGCATTATTTATCCATTTATGTCGCCGATATTTTTCCCAGGGCTTTTTTGGGTAGTAGTAAAATGCAATATTTTTACCACAGCCCCGAGATTTGCAATCTGGAAGGCAACAATTGCGACAACATTTTCTTTTTTGCGACATTTTATTTAAATTTTAAATAAATGACATTTGAACGACAGAAGTTTATCTTAAGATTCTTAAGATCATAGAACAGTTTCGTCACTTTCTATGAACTTGACTATCGATAGTTCGTTTTTGGGGGCGCCACTAGAGATACTTATTTAGCGTATAGCTCTAAAATATTTTAAAATTTGGGCGACTTCCGGTTATACCGGAAACTGACACCCACTTCCTTATTTTAAATGGAATACCCTATTTTTTATTACGGATTTGGATTCCTTTTTAAATTTAATGATAACTTTGTTAATATGACCATACCCCAAATTTGGGCCGTTTTCCTGGAAAAAATTATTTTCTCCAAGATTTGACTTTCGCAACTGTTTTGAAAACAATTTATTTTCAAAACATGAATTAATTTTTCGTAATAAAATTTGAACCACTTATTAACAAAGCCCAAAGGAATGTTTAACAAAAAAAAATTAGCATTTATACTAACCGGAAGTGGAAATTTTTTTGGTTAAACTTAAGAAAATTAAAAGTGATTTTTCTTAAAAAAATCAAATGCAACTAGTATCTTTTTATTAGTCCAAGAGATTGCTTTTTTTATTTGCTTTCCATTGGTACTATGGTTCCCTATACCGATTCTTAACCGTTTTGGGGATACGCGCAAAATAAGGAAATGCCCAAGTAAAGCTCGTGCTCTTACATTACCAGGTACTGTATAAAGGTAAATCGTAATGGAAATACCACTTACAACAGTACCTGGTAATGTAAGAGCACGAGCTTTACTTGGGAATTTCCTTATTTTGCGCGTATCCCCAAAACGGTTAAGAATCGGTATAGGAAACCATAGTACCAATGGAAAGCAAATAAAAAAAGCAATCTCTTGGACTAATAAAAAAATACTAGTTGCATTTGATTTTTTTGAGAAAAATCACTTTTAATTTTCTTAAGTTTAACCAAAAAAATTTCCACTTCCGGTTAGTAAAAATGCTAATTTTTTTTTGTTAAACATTCCTTTGGGCTTTGTTAATAAGTGGTTCAAATTTTATTACGAAAAATTAATTCATGTTTTGAAAATAAATTGTTTTCAAAACAGTTGCGAAAGTCAAATCTTGGAGAAAATAATTTTTTCCAGGAAAACGGCCCAAATTTGGAGTATGGTCATATTAACAAAGTTATCATTAAATTTAAAAAGGAATCCAAATCCGTAATAAAAAATAGGGTATTCCATTTAAAATAAGGAAGTGGGTGTCAGTTTCCGGTTTAACCGGAAGTCGCCCAAATTTTAAAATATTTTAGAGCTATAGATTTTATGTCCTAAGAATTAATAAAAAAAAAATTAGAGCGCTAGGTAAAGCAGTTCTCCAGATACTTCTAATAGACCCATAGATTTGCAACACCCTGTATAGAAGTGGTACTGATGCCAGAAATAATAAAAATATGGTAAAATAGTACTTTTGGTGTTTTCTTTGTACATTTAAATCTTTAAACGAGCACATCTATAGTAGGGAAAAACGTAAGTTGCAATTTTAATCATTTACAAGCTTAAAAAAACCATGGTAAATAAACGTATTATAGTTTGGCATAGACCACGTAATGCATATAAACCAAAAAAAAATCAAAAATAGTGCAATGATTTTTGAAGTCAGATTTTCGATACAAAGAAATAACCGATTTAAATAAAACCATAATACGTTTGTAGCCCCATTTTTGTAGTTTTCAAAACTACGCTTAGTTTTAATATACGATGGGGCCCATATGTAGATGTGCTACTTAGTAGAATTTGCGGGAGCTCAACGGAGATGCCTTATACGAGCTTCTAGGAGCACAGATTCGAAGATTTGTGAATTTGAAACGCACGTCTTAAGCCATATTTTTCGTTAATATGTGCCGTTGCTTTGGGACCTCATATCTATAAAACGCCAATATCTGTCAATTTGACATCTAGGGCCTAGGCACTCTAGCCGTTACGACCCGTATGTTGCTAAGCATGTAACTCAATGTAACTTATAAACAAAATCGGTACAAGTGCTGCCATCTATTATAAAGGTCTTGCCTTTGAAATCCGTAAACCAAGCTTTTTTAATGATTAACTCCAAGGTTGACTACTTCTCCCAAAAGATGTCGCTACTATAAAGATCTTTAACTAGGCCTTGATGATGTCTATGAAATGGGGGCAGATGAGTTGGATCTTCAACCATACAGTAGGATTCTATTCCGTAAATTATTTAGATAGATGTTCTTAAAGATAAAACTTAAAATAAGTTTATACATTATAAAGTAGATGGAGTATTTGCACTTTAAAAGTATTGTTGGAATTGGTCAGGAGTTGGTATTCACTGCTATAATAGAATTAAAAAAAAAAAACAAATCATGATATTTTTATCAAATTTTTATTTTTAGTATAAATAAACAATAAAGTTGCCTCATTTATCGAACTGCTTTATTAATGTTGAACTACTTTATTTGAATATTTTGTTTCCTCTCATCTAACTCAACTCCTGTTAAAAAGTAAAATAGGATGGGGCACTAAGAAAACACTTTTGACTGGCAATGTAAAACACTATGCCCATTTGAAAAATTCTTATGCAACTGCTTCGATATCGACGATATCGTCATAACCTCATCATCATCAGTACCTACGGAATATTGAATATTGTAGATGCATTTTTCAAAAAACATTTTCTTCTTAATGAAGAATATACTTAAAAATAAAAGTACCTATATAAAGACTCCTTTTTGTCAAGAATGCGGAGATTCGGAGAAGTTGTTGTTAGTCATATAATTTGTCTGCTTCCCTAAATCGTTAACAAATTTTAAATTTCTTTCCTTTTATTAATACTTAAACTAATTAGTTGGGCTTTTATTTTCCATAGAATAAAATAACAATTTGTTAAGCACTAAGTAAAACAGCGCTGTCTAATTAGGAAGGGTGTGTTTCAGGACTATGTCGTAAATATGTAAATTAATTAGAAATGTCAACATTCGTTTAGGATTTCATGTTTTCATCAATACTTAGGTCACATACATTAACTCACATATTACACGAATAAATGGTAAACAGCATTTTTTCAAGTCACTTTGCAATATATATTGCGAAGCAGGGTGCAACTACCATATTATCGTAAGTAAGAAAACACGAACATGTTCATTTGTTAAAATATCTTTAAATTTTAAATTTATTATACCCAAAACATTACCAATCAAAATGGTAAATAAGGTAATGAATACATTTTTGCATTCTTTTTGTAGAAATTAAGATGAAAGAAGACAAAGAAGTAGATTTTTTTAAAAAAGAAAAAAGTCCAAAGGTATTACGATTTGAGGTAAGAAAAATGAAGAAGAAATTCTTTAATTTTATTATTAAAATTTATGCTGAATTCATGAACTTTTATTTAAGAATGATTTTTGCCCAGTTCATAAACTTTTATCTAAGAATCACTTAAAATAAGAAATTACGGGAGGTTATTGGCCCATTTGGGTTTGACATACATATGTCAAACATAAATGTCAAATTCAAGTAGGCTAATCAGCTGTCGTAAATTTTATACTTTAAGTGATTCTTACTATAAATGATTCTTGGTTGAAAGTTCATTAACTGGGCATTTATTTAGTTACATTTTAGGGTGATTCATTTTAATTTAATTTTAGTCAAGAATTATTTAAAGTAAGAATTGTCTTAAGAATATAATTTTAAGCTGCTAATTGGCCTTGAATTTGATTTGAAAGTTTATTATTTATCAAATTCAAATGAGTTACCTATAATTTCGTATCCAAAATTTGATATTGATATTTTATATTTATTTATTGGTCAATAAGCTACAATATGTAGATGTGACAAGTCAAATAATATACTTTTTATATTTGCGTTCTATAATATGCACATTATGAAACCCGAAATTTGGTTTTTTAAAGTTTCTGAATTGCTTCATTATTAAACCCAAAATTTTATTTTATTGGTTGGTTATCCTGATGCTAAAAGATGAATTCTTTTCTTGTAAGGTACTTTTTATTTACAAATTTAACTACTATAATCAATCGGGGGACATAGTTTTGTTGTAGAGGGAATAACTAGAAGAATTGGAGAAACGATATCAATGGTTACATTTTCTCAAAAACGCCTATTCTTTCAGTATTTAATGAGTAAAGTTTGCAAATGTCATTATTCAATATGTCTAACTTTAATTAATTTTTTACTTCAAACTGTCAATGTTATGCTATAAGGTTGGTCATAAAAAACAAAATTTCATCTTAAGTTTTTAATTCAAATTAAAAATGCTTTTTAATAAATTAAATGAAGCAAATATAAAAAATAGTATAAAAAACTCGTTTTATAAGGCGTTTTTTATCACTTGTCCATTGAAAAACTCGCCGCTGCGCGGCTCTTTTTTCAAACCTGGACGCGTGCTAAAAAACGTTCCTTATAAAACTCTATGTTTTAATATACTATTAAAAAACAGAAATATAACAGAGTAAAGGTTGTAAAGAAGTTGATAGTCAGTACTTATATGATGATTCCTACTTTATATTATAAAAATGTTAATTTTTCGAAGTTAGTGCATAGTGTGATCCACTATGCGATTTTAACATCCGGTTGAAAAGCAGCGTTTTTTTTACACTGTGCAAAGCCGCACTGTGCGTTTTCGCCGGAGCGTTTCTCTGCTGCATGCATTTTAAGAACTTAGTGTTTTAAATGAGACCGTCCACACTTATCCTGTAGCGGTTCCCTATTTAAATCTATGTGCCGGGCCACACCTAGCGTTTTCGCGGGATGCGGTTGAACGGAAAACGTTTTTATAACATAGGTTTGAATAGCGAACCGCAAACGAATAAGTGTGGGCTGTCTCATTTAAAACAATGAGTTCTTGACACGCATGCCGCAAAAACGCTCCTGCGAAAACGCTTGGTGTGACCTGGCACTGTGTAAAAAAAAACGCTGCTTTTTACTCACGGGATACGGGGTGAAATTGCACCAAGTTTATTACGCACGGGGCGAAGTTAGCGTTGCTTTAAATAATGAAAGATGACATATTTCGAATTAATTTTAGTTGTCAAAAACGTATAAGCAAAGTATGTCTATGGACCTTTCCCGTCGTATACCTCCTTCGCGGTCGTTATACTTGGAAAACTGAATGACCACCAACATCACAATGACTCGAGTCAATCTGACGTTTCCCAAGTATAACGATCGCGAGGGTGGTCGACGACAGGAAAGGTCCATAGGTACTTTCCTTAAAAGTTAAAGCCATATGGCATCCTGTCAGTGAGACTAAAATGTATTCTTTTAAAATATCCGATATTTTTTGATTCTGGGGTAGTAAAAAAAAGTATAGTTTGTAACACGTTTTATAGACGTCTTTATTCATTCGTTTATAAAACCCTCGCTTCGTGATTTCACAAACTCGCTCACGAGTTATTCATAAAGACTCATAAAATTTGATATAAATACTATTATTTTCTTTATCAAAATAAAATAATTTTCACCTCGGTTAGAAATAAAAAATGAATAGAATAGGCGCACCACCTTTATGGCAAGTGGTTGGTTCATCCTCAAAAAATTGTTTATAAGAAGTCTATTTCACACACTCTTTGAATTATGGAGGGTTAATTTTTGAGGGATTCCGGATTCTAATTGGCATACCCCAACAGCATACAGCTAGTGCGCCAATTTTGGGACTCCCTGTATGCTATTACCTAATCCAACGCGATAATTAATTTTTTATTTCCTGAAAATTAATGTTTCCAATTGAAATCGTAAAGAAGTAGAGTCTAACACTGTAAACAGTGTTCTCTGGACACAATTTAAATGCAGTTTTGCACATAAAAGGGACATTTTTATTCAAATCTAGGTAAACAATCAATGGAATAAAGAATATTTATATCCGTAGAGGCTACACTCCTTTAGATAAATTTTAGTTTTTGCTTAGTCAACCGCTCCTATTCCACAGGGCATTAGTAATTATTAGCAACATGACGTAGCGTGTTTTAAAGCTAATTTTTTTAGAGATTACATTTCATTAATCTAATAACCGTTTATTTTTATTATTTGTCTGTCCTTAAAAAAAAGTCATATCCAACAAGTTATTTACGGTGTGTCTATATTAATTTGTAAAATCTGTGACTGTGAGGTGTATTGTATCCTTGACTAAAACAAATTTCCCTCATTATAGAAGCTTCGGAATTAACAAGCTCTTACCCAAATTAGTAATTTCTAAAACATCCCTTATCAGTTCAATTTTCATATACCTGTTGCACTTCCTCATTTGGTCAGTGCCTCTAAAACAAAGAAAGCAAACAAAAATAAACCCATTTACAAGAAACTAATAGTCACGACCGCGTTTATAAGGTGCGGTCAAGATTGAATAAATGCGTGCTAAGAGGAGAGGTTTTCCGATTTTGATTAAATTATAACCCTTTTCGTGTGTTGCTAATACTTTTTATATGAATCGGAAAAGGCATCAATTTTGTTTGTAAATGTGAAGGAATTTTTAGTTTGCTAAATATTCTTGCACACAACTCGTCGTTTAAAAAACTTGTAAAATTTTTTTAGAGCGAGTCACTCCTAGAATTAAATAATAGAAGATCGGTAACATTTTTGGATATTAAAAATCCAGTGCTTCAAAAAGAACATACAAATCCAATTGCAGCTATGGAACACATACCGCCTGATGAAAGTGAGTTGCCAAACGAAGGTTGTAAAACCTTAGTTATTTAATTTTAGGTCACGAGTCGGATGAAGAAGATTATTCAGCTAGCTTTAACGCAGTTATTCAAAGAAGGGCTTCTGTGAGAAAATCAAAACGACGACATAACAAATCGCGTAGAACTAGCTCACCATTTTTTTCCGACAGTTATCAAGATCCCAATGGCCCTTCGTGTCGAAGATCGTCTGTCTTTACCACTAGCTCTGGGGAGTGAGTACCGAAATCTTACTACGTGTAGAACTCAATCATAACAGATAATTATTTTTTTGTCAAAAAACTTAAGTTTAACCTTTTTTTAACATCCATCGCATTCTAGTACTGCTATTACTGTGGACGAAAACTTGGAAAATGAAACAACACATGAAGACATCTCAGAAAATATTAAAATACACAAAGAAGTTCTAAGCAGTGTAAAATTCCAACCATGGAGTATGCGAAAAAAGCTTAAATTAGTTGAACAAGCAAAAGCCTACATTAAAAAACATGAAGGTGCCCTGCAGGAACGTTTGGCGCAGAGCCATTCTACTAAAGATATGTGGAAGAGATTTAAAATTTACATTGTTAAAGTAAGTACCTACCTAATTCAATAGTTAATTAGTTATTTAGATGCAAATTTTTTTTTTTTTAGAAATGGAATAAAAATTGTAAAGAGCTGAAGACCGCTTTTACATGGTTTATTCCTTGGGGGAATAAGATAAAGGAAATTGAATCTCATTTTGGATCTGTTGTTGCTTCTTACTTCATTTTTCTTCGTTGGTTATTTTGGGTTAACATTGTAATCGCTACAGTTTTGTTATCATTTGTAGCTATTCCTGAGGTAACCATTAAAAATAACAAAATATTTACAAGGTATAGGTATTTCTCATTGTTGCACTAGTTTTAAGAATGTCTGCATAAGCATTTTTGTGCACAACTACATTGTCTCGGATTTTTAAAATAAAAATGCGGGATAGATATATCGAGTTATGTTTCGTTGTTTATATAATTAACTTGGTTAGTGCAGTGAAATCACCATTGGAATATGGTTTTAGGACAAGTAAACCTCCAGAAGATGATATTACTTTTCATCTTTATCACAGGTATGTAGAAAAATAAAATAATATACAATTTTTAAAAAATACGGAGTTGAAGCAGAAAAATAAATTAATACCTAATGCATCCAGCTTTGGACACCTTTAGGGTACTACTACTATGTAGATACCAATATTGTCAAATATCCAACATCTGTAGAAAGATTCAGTAGCAACAAATTTTGTTTATTTTATAAAATAAATTTATTTTCTATATGGTACTAAAAGTATTGTTTGCTTTTAGGAGTGATTTTTCAGTGGATCATAATATTTTTATCGATAACTATGAATCTCTTGCCAATTCAAGATTTAACCAGAATATGCCTACATGTTTTATAGTACACGGATGGAACCATGGACAAAACATTCCATGGGTTATAGAAATGCGAGAGGGTTTGTGCTTTTCTTTGTTTTTTTATTTAAATAACATATAATTTTTAGTAATGGCTAGCCAAGGTCGTTGGAATATAATTGTAGTTGACTGGGCTCCCCTATCACATGGAATTTACGCCGAATCCCGTTTGCACACCCGAGTAGTGGGCAAGCAACTGGCGAATTTTTGCATGTTTCTTAACTCCACTTATACATATGCTATGTCCAACATTCATTTTATTGGGCACAGCATGGGTGGACAGATTTGCGCCACCGCTGGTAATCTTGTCCAAAAAGAGCTAAAGCAGAAAATTGGCAGGATAACTGGCCTTGATCCTGCGGCTATTCTTTTTGAGTATCCACACATGGAATCGATGGATGAGGTTCTTGATTCTAGCGATGCTATTTTTGTCGATGTAATTCATACCAATGCGAGATATTTGGGCATGGTAAACCCAGCTGGACACGTTGACTATTATCCTAATGGGGGTATTCATCAACCCGGTTGCGGATTTTGTAAGTAAGAATGGTTTAAAAAATAATCTTAAACTTCTAGCAATTGTAATTAAAAAAGACAATCACATAAAACCTTTTGAGTTAGCGCTTTGTGAGTAATAAAAAAACTCATAAAGCAAATAATTTGAATTTCAAGCGTAAAGGAACTACACTCTAAAACAACTGCTCGTAAACTTTTTTATGTCCCATTATTTCAAATGAAACTTGATTAAAACAACCAATTATTGCTCATGCTTTAATTTACATTTTTAGCAAGGTAACAAACTAATTTACTTTCAGGGGATTGTAGTCACATGAGAGCTGTTGAGTTTTGGACAGCTTCAATAAAAAACCCATTTTTGTTTAAAGCATATCCAATGGAATCTTGGGACGATTATATTGCAGGAAGGCGTGAAGGGCTTTTGTATGTCCCAATGGGAATAGCTGCAAATCCATCTATACCAAAAGGATTATACATTTTAGAAACTGTGGATGAAGTTGGATATATTCACACGCGAACTACTTTACTTGACGCAATTTAGATTTTAGTATTTAAATATTATATATTTTTACATTAAATAAACATATAAAACAAATTTGTATGATTCATAGTTTAAATTAATTTACGAATGATTATTGTTTTACAAAAAAGATTAATGGACTTTCTTTTTAGATTCTTCTGGCGCACAAAAATGTTAACATAGAAATTGGGCGTGATGTTTTACTGCCTCAAAGTATGTACAACGCCACCAACTTTTTGACACTTTGGGACTTTGAAGGGGTTTTTAAATATTCTCCCTTATTTTATGGCTGGTACACTAATGACGATGTTAAAAGAGGTTATCGACTTCCACTTGCCTATTTCGTTACTGGACTTTTTGTTTATGGTTATAGTTTTTTTGCGACATTACGAAAGTAAGTAGAGATGAATCTTAAAATAGATTAATGCAACATAAAAAATAAAATTAAAACAAAAATTAAAAAATAATCTGTAGGTATTTTATACAAGTCTATCTTTACAGAATGGCCGAAAATTCCAGGAACTCAAGTCTTTCAGAAAAGGACGACGAATGCGTTTTTTCCATTAAATTATTTACAGCGTGGGATTACATGATTGGAAGCTCTGAAGCAGCACACAATCGCGTGTCATCAATTGTCATGGGTTTCCGAGAAGCCCTTCTTGAAGAAGCGGAGAAAAAACGAAAAATACGAAAGTAAGAATCTAATGAACATGTAAAAAGGTACTTCATCCCGTATTTTTAGTTGGAAAATAATTGGAATGCGAGTGTTGGTAAACATCATCGTACTGGGATTATTAGCGTTTTCAGTATTTACTGTTATTTTTGTGGTGGATAGGTCTGATGATAAAGAAGCCACATCAAATGCTTGGAGAAGAAACGAAACCACAATTGTTATGTCCATGATATCTTTGATATTTCCAATGGTTTTTGAAGCACTTGGATTTTTTGAACAATATCACCCGAGAAAACAACTTAGACATCAATTAGCTAGGTAAGATTTCACATAATTGGAAGCAACATTTTAACAAACCTATTTTAGAATAATGGTCCTACATCTTCTGAATTTATATTCATTGATTTACGCTTTATTTGATAAAATTGAAGATGAAGATCAGGTATGCTATATTTAATTATCTACAAAGCGAGATTTAAGAAATATGTTTCAGAATATATTGGATACAACCGAAAGTACAGCTTTGCAATTGTACACCTCTGGGATAACCACCGGCCCACCATGTAGCGAATTATGTTTAAATACATTTTTTATCAATGCGAGCAGCAATGGATCCACCTTGACGGCACTTATAACTTCAGCGGCCTATAATTTAGCAGTGACTACCTATCCTAAACTACAGACAATAAAGAATGGGTTTACCTCAGAACGCACAACACAAAAAATAGACCCCTTTACAGAACAATTTAAAACCACACAATCCAGCATAACAGAAAAATTTAATAACTCTCTCTTAGATTCTTGGATAAATAATGAGCTAGAACAAAACGATAGTAATATTACAAGCAAATTAAACACAACAAGAAATGAAACGTTAGATGAACAATTAAGTTTTGGGTACGTTCAAGAGTACTTTCAAGATTACCTTACGTTTATTTTATCGGAAGTAACTTATGATAATGAAACAAACACCACAATCTTTGCAGACATTAACAGTACCATTAGTACAGACGCAGAAAAAACAACTGATTTCGACACATATAAATACTTGGAGTCAACTGTACCAACATTAATCAATTTAAGTATTACAGATATTAAAACCAATGTTCCATTAACATCAGAATTGACAACATTGTACGACGAATTAACATCAACTATTTCTTCCATAAATGAAATTAAGACAAGCGAATCCCCAACAATAATATCAACCATCTGCCCTTCTGAATGCCTTTTTACATCAACAAATATGCCGTATTCAACAGTCAATACAAAATACCTTAAGAAAACTAAGAGCAAACTTAAGTGCTGGGAGACTATGTTCGGTCAAGAGCTTATGAAATTGACAGTAATGGATCTAATAATATCAATACTATCTACTCTAATGTTAGACTTCTTCAGAGGTATTTTCATACGTGTTATGAATCGTTCATGGTGCTGGGATTTGGAAAAAACGTTTCCCCAATACGGAAATTTTAAAGTTGCTGAAAGCATACTTCATTTGGTAAATAATCAAGGCATGGTTTGGATGGGGTTATTTTTTGCACCTGGCCTTGCTGTTATTAACTCGTTTAAGCTTTTTATTGTGATGTACTTTCAAACATGGAATGTTTTAACTTGCAATGTTCCTCCAGAAATTATTTTTCGCGCTTCCAGATCAAACAATTTTTACTACGCCTTACTTCTTATGATGCTGTTTTTATGTGTCCTTCCTGTCAGTTATGCCATTGTTTGGAAACGACCATCAGAACACTGTGGGCCCTTTTCTCAATACAGGCGCATATTTCATATTTTAATTAATACTATAAAGGAAAATGCTCATCCAACCTTATACAAAGTCTTGGATTACATTGCTTCACCTGGAATTGTTATACCCCTGCTGGTCCTTCTTATTTTGGTGATTTATTATTTAATTTCACTTACTGGTTCACTGAAAGACTCAAACGAGGACCTAAAAGTAAATTGGTGTCAATACTTTTGTTATTTTATTTAAATTTATTTTGTTTTAGCTACAACTAAAAAAAGAAAGAACTGAAGAAAGAAGAAAAATGTTTCGTTTAGCTGACAAAAAGCGACGAGGTCTTTCCGGCGACTCCAATGAAATGCCCAACAGTTCTGTCAAATGGAAAACGTTACTCAATCGTTTACAAAAAGATAGTGTAAGAAAAGAAAGCGTTGACGATAATTTTGTAGCTTTGCAATCTCCAAAAAGTGAAGAGGTAAAAGAAGACAACGGAAAGAACAAGGCAAGAGGTATTTCCAAAATTTAAACTTAAAGAATTACACACTAATAAATTTAATTTACAGACATGATTCTTAAGTTTATAAAACTGACTCCGAGAAAATCAACCACATCTGAGGATATTTCTACTTTACAAAGTATCAATAACACATTACCTTCGCATAGTAAAGCAACACTTGATGAAGCTAACAATATAAAATTAGATGCATTAAAAACTCAAAAAACAAAAAAAATATTAAAGCTACAGAAAAACCAAAATATTCCCAAAGAATCCAACCAAAAGTTCGAGCCCTCAACACCTCAAAGCCAAGATTCAATATCATCTTCGATATGGACCGATAATATTCCAGTTATAACGATAAGCAAAACTGGGAGCAATGATGCTAAAACTGAAATTTTTACCCCTGACGTGAGCACAAAAAGTAGCTTTCAAACATTTACTAGTAGAAGATCAATACAAAAGCAGAAAGAGATTGATACCGATAGCGTTTTTACTTTCGATGAAAATACACTTGATGAAACTCCTAGTTTGCAAACAGATAATATTGATGCCGATTTGACAGATAAATCATCCTCTGAAGAAACAAAGTGCGAAAGTGTTGACACTATAATTGACAAAAAGACCAGCTACAGCAAAACAGTCTCTCCTACAGATATTTTCAGTTTAGAGACGGAATCCAGTACATCATACAAGGAACATTCATTAAGCCAATAATTATTTAAAACTATTGACCAACCTACCCGGCAGCGTAAAGATGTTATTTTATAAAAAATTATTGAACCCTGCAATCAAAAACTCGAAAGGTTAACTTAAAACTATTATCTTATGTCGATGAACCAAAATAATCTGTCTCTTGACTTAGCTAACCAAAAATTTAAATATTTATTAATCTTATTAGATACTTGTTGCTAGTAAAATAAAATGCGTTAATGTGGCTACATTTTTATTTACAATTAGAATGTGTAATTTAGGAATTTATTATCCAACAAATGTAATAAAATTGTGGCCATTAAAACAAAAATGATATCATTATTTAACCAAAAGATGACGCAATTCTACTGGCAAACATCAATGTCTGCATTTAAAAATAGTTGGAATATTTTCCTAAATTAGTTCAAAATATTATTCTTAGCCTTCTTTTTAATTTCATTGTAATATTTTTGTATTTACTAGTGGCTTAGGTCGCGCGGGGGCGAATTGATAAAAATATCTCACATCCGTACAAGCTTCCTCTATTTGGAAGATAACATTCGACTGGCAGACAATTTTTTTTATTAATTTAATAGAAAAGACTTACTTTATGCTTTTTGTGGTTGATAAAAGTAAAAGAGAAAAAAAACTTTAAGTAAATAGAAAAGAAAAAAACCCTATGTGTAAGAAATCAGAAGTCATTTTGAACGTTTTTAACCTCGTCTAAAACATAAATTAATAACAGTAAATAACTGACAGAAAACAAAACAATAAATCTCGTAATAAATTAAAATATTCCTATTTAAAATAACATTTAAAGCCGGCGATAATAAAACAAACAGTTTTTCGGATTTTCTGAATGCTAAAATTAGAAAACTTATTTGGATCAACGATTTTCAAGAGAATGCGTACCTACTTAATGAAACTAAGAAACCAATGTATTTTTTAAAAGGTTTGTATAATCTTTCATTATATTGTATCACCATTACCTACCCTGATCACAGGACTAACTCAACTCATGTTGGCCTCAGGACGGTAAAGTAATTAAAATCATAAAGTAGCTAACTTTATCGTCGGGTTTACAATTTTTGCCAATTTGACCTTCCGTTGTAGATTTAAGATTACTTGCCGGTTCTTTTAAGCCCTTAGTGGCCTTTGTTTATTATCTTATGGATTATTTCGTGTCCTCTTATTTGCGTACACCCAATTTGCGTACATACCCAATTTGCGTACCTAAATGGTCAAAAACGGAAAGGTTAGAGGTAGTGAGTTTTTTTACCTGGGTACCTGGGTAAGTCCAATATGCATATTTTTTTTTTAATTTCAGGGTTTTAGACTGACTTTTATGAAAGCACTGGGGGACATTTTTCCACTGGGGGACATTAGGTTAGGTAGGTTAGGTTAAGTTTTGCTGCTAAAATGATAATATAAACTTTAGCTATGTCAGTGCCTACTGCCTAGCAGTGCGTCCAAAATTGTGTGCATTAGACTGAAGGACATATTACTAGGTGTTGTTCTCGGTGTTGTTATGTAAAAAATGTATCAACACAAACATATTATCAAAAAGTAGTTGTAGTTTAAAATTATTTGATCTTTAGGGAGAATACCAAGTGGCCGCATCTACCTGAAAGTACTACTAGGTGGCCGCGCCTAATTGCAGGGTGCATGGTCGAAGTGGCCGCGCGATATTTCTGGTTTGGTCGTAGTGGCCGCGACTAATTAACTTCCTTTTACCTAGATTTATTTTTCTGTATCCGATGTTTTATTGAGTTATGATATTAGAAAATTATAAAACAAAGAATTCTTTGGATAATATACAGACTTTTATTATCATTAAAACAAGCCAGCAACGTTGAAAGTACTCAATGCATGTGTTTTTAAGCTTTATTGTTACCGACAGACTTTTTTAAAAGCACTGGTGGACACATCCACTGGAGGACACTAGGTTAGGTAGGTTAGGGTAAGTTTTGCTGCTAAAAAGAATATTTAAACAAATGTGCTTGTCACCAAACTGCAATGTAAATAATTTTTTCAATAAAATATTGATAGTTATCGTTGTTATTTTAGAAAAATAAAATTCATTTGGTGTTTCTACTCATCTATAAATTCTATAAAACTTCTGAGACAGCTCCTTTTCTACCTGCTAAACATGGAAGCAGGTAGAAAAGGCACCGCGGCCACTTCCACCATGACCCATGCAGTAGAGTGCGGCCACCTCCACCAAATCAATCCTCATTAAATTTTATAGCGCGGCCACCTCGTATATGCCCGATCTTTATACTAAATAAAAGCATAAAATATTATTACTGACTTCTGCACATAAACATCTCAAATTAAATGATAATCCTTTTCTTACTGCAGGTAAACGGATTAACTCTTACTTAATGACTATGTACGCGAATTGGAGAGTATTTTGGAATGTACGCATATTGGATGTACGCAAATAAGAGGGCTTCGATTATGTATGTTGGGTTTTAAATTTTTGTCAGTTTGGCCATCCATTGTAGATTTGACTTTATTTACCAATTTTTTATCGCTTCAGTGGACTTAGATCATAGTGTTAAAGATTGTGACAAACGCTTTCAAAACCTACTTACTAACCTATTGGATCTTTCGGACAAACACTATATAACGGGTATTAAATTGCAAAGCGAACATTGGGTACTACAAGCTTATTGTAGCTTGCAAATAATTACCAAAGCTAAATATGTTAAAAGTTCAAAACTTTTTAAAAAATTAAAACATACAAAGCATGTCTCAAAATAACGAATTGATAAATTTCTTGGAAGTTGAAGTTTCTAAGAAAACAGCAGGAGCTCTGGTAAGTTCAGAACAAAACCTAATGCAGCCCTGTACAAAAGCTGGCCCATGCAGGCAGAAAATACCGGCGGTCCATGATGAAGCAAGTGCTTATTTACAAGCAGCAGCATTCAGTCTTCTCTGTGGGCATCTGGCGCTCAGAACATCCTAGAGAGCTGCGACGGCGTCATTTGTTTAGTACACCAAGCGGCGCAGCAAACCAGCTGAGTCAATGATGCGTACTATACCACATACATGTGCTTTCAAATTCTAGTTCCTGTGTGTGCGTGCGAGTGTGTGAATTACCTAACTTTAGCATGCCTTACTTTTTTTAAGTGATGTCCCTTAGCCCCCTCTAAGACTAGAGGGTTCAACTACTTTTCACCCAAGAATTATAAAACCGCAAAAATGTGTTCATTTAAAACTTTTAGCGTGCCATGTTTATTTTTAAGTGTTCTAGTGTTAAATTTAAATAGTGCCAATGCTCAGGAAGAGGGATATACGCCGGTGGCAGCCAAACCAACTAGATGTTATGACCCATATGGGAAGGCTCAGGTAGATACAACTTAAGATACGTTAAAAGCTTGACTGGAAGAATGAGTGAAGGTTTCGAAGAAGCTTTTCAAGTCTGGTTTTGTTAAATAATCAGAATCAATGAAGCTTCAGCAGCCACACAGAAAGAGACCCATTAGCTCGATGTTAGGTACTGCCCAAGGCAGCTTAAGTATTGTTCTTGATTTCGTTTATTTTGGTTTTATTACCCTGACGTAATATGCTGCTTCTTCTATTCCGGGCTAGGTATCCATTGGTAAAATCTTTTAAAATAAAAACTTTCTTAACCGAACTTATGATATTGCATATTATGCATTCCCCTGGAATTGCTAAATTTGCAGTTTTACTTCCGCTAGCCTCAGCAACCATTACACAAAGGCACAAATGGTAATAGTCCATTCCATAAACTTTACAACTTATCATGTCGTTTTTGCACTAATTGTTTTATTTTCCATAATAAACTAGTAGAAAGACCAGCTGAAAGAGATTGCACTAAAAGCTCCAGTGTAGCGCAATGAACCCAAGAACGTGAAATATCTATAAATATAAACATTGTACCTAGAGTGCATTCAGCTTGTATACACACGAGGAAGAATAAATAATTTACTGGAATAGGAATCAAAGTGGGTGTGGAGAAACAGCTAGAGAAATGCGATCAAGGCGGCAATCTATAAGACGAGGAAATATATAAATTCTAATTTACTTTGGCACTCAATGCAAAAAGATTTATTCATTGGATAATTTTACCAGATTTTATTCCGAGTTTTATTCTTCTTGAACTTTTAATCTTAGGATCGATAATTCAGATAAGAAAATGGAACAAATTATTCTGCAAAAACATTGTTGCTATAAAACAAAAACAAAACCATTGTTTTCCATGAGAACACGTATTTACCATTTACACGATTTACTGTTAGAGTTCTTGAATGCTGCTATTGAAAACTGATAAGCAAAATCGAGACGAAAAATGTGATACTAAAATAATCAATAATTAAGTCAAAGATATTAACAATTTCTTTCTCTGAAATATATGCTATTGACAAAAAAAAAATCAGCACCTGTAACGATAACACATGCAAAATTATATTTAACCAAAATTTAAATCTAAACAAACAAGGTCATCATCTCATTAAGCTCATGCTTCATGCACGTTCATTTACATTATACATAAATAGAATACCACAATTTAATTTAAAGAAAGCTTCACTGCGTCTCGTAAGCTTTAATAACTCATGGATAAGTATTTTATCTCATATTTTATTGACCTTCATAACAGTTTTCAAACCATCAACTGTTTGATTAAATTAACTCAATTCTCCAGCGTAATTCATTTTAGAAGCATTTTGTTTTATAAAAATAAAAGCTTTTTTTAACATTAAATAATACATTTAGAAAGATAACCAAAACCAAAAATAGCTCGCTAAACAGTGTGTACCTACATACCAAGATATCTTGTATTAAATTAACATGCCAATTACAATTGTTGAACGAATGAAGCGTCCTACTAAAAGTAAGCATTTTGTCACTTGAACATCTTGTTTACAAAACCCCCATAATTAGTGCACCACCTTTATGGTACGTTTTCGGGGCATGCCCAAAAATTGATATGATCAATTTAAATTAACAAGATTTTCATAAAATGAAGCTGACAACAATATAAATCAAATCTGATGCAAAGGGGTATGATGAATCAGAGATAGGTTTTTAAATGCACTTTTCTTAACAGAGTTGCCAAATCTATCAAATTTATTATCCTTATCCTCATTATGGGAAAAGATGCTATTTTAACGATACCCATCAGAAAGAGGATTATTGAATATCAGTCGGTAACATAACTGTTACAAAGGATTAAAAAAGTAAAATTCAAGAATTTTTATTATTCAAAAACAGTTTATGATGAAGCGAGTTCTTGAACAAATCGAGTATTCACAAAAGGTCAATTACTTGGATAATAAATGTCCCATTTCCTGAGGCAAGGGATATAAAAGGCTTAAAGTAAAGGCAAGGAAACTTCGCTCAGAGTCTTACATAAATTGAGCAATAATTCAGGTGTGCACACGTGGAGAGAGCGGTTCTTGACCTGCACTTGTCTTTATCCTGGTCGATGTTTGCACTTCTTACGCACTTTACTGCCTTTTCGACCCAGATCGTATCTGCATCGCCGACATAATTTGCACTTTCATATTATCTTTCGCAGTCTCAGATTTCTGGTTATTTAGATTGTTCAGTTCCGTTAAGAACGCA